>CM035850.1:147865576-148107370 GCA_020510985.1 Pholidichthys leucotaenia | reverse complement strand
TCTTAGAAGGGACAATACGTCTGGACCTCCTGGGGATTACAGTAGAAGGTGGAGGTGCCTTTAGAAATGGCTCTGAAAGGACTTCCTGACCTCCTGGGGTCAGGTGGAGGAAGAAGAGGACTGAGGGAGAGTTATTGTTGATGGGGGGTTTGTTGACAATGTGATTCTGTTCTTTGATGTCCCAAGTATAAAAGTGGGGGGATTGGAGTTGTTCGCCCTCTTTTCTGTTTGAGAGATCGTTGGAGATGTGAAGATGGTGAATAACCTGAACTGAGAAATAAATTCAGTCTCTTCATTTCACGCTCTCCACACCCTTTTCTTTTGTAACTTTGTATTTGGGTTTACTACCGGATTCACTGGAAAGACGAGGAGAAAAATACTTATTCACTGTTTTAATATTGGCAAGTAAAAAAGCCCTAACTAAAAATGGATGTTGAAGGGACTGTCCTACACCTGAAGATTGGATTAACGTGATTCAAGACATTTACTCGATGGAAAAGTTGACATTCGCACTGAGACAGGACATGGATGGGTTCTTGAACTTTTGGCAACCCTGGATCGCATATGTGTCTTCCATTAGATCTAATCTTTGACAAATACCATTTCAATAATGGCACCTCTCTTTGTTCCAACGCTACTCAGATGCTCTTTTATTTTTATTTATTTATTTTTATTTTGGGTTTTTTTTTTTTTGCTCTTTTGTATTGTTTGTTTGTTTGTTTTTTTGTTCTTTCTTTAATTTCACTTTTTCTTTCACTTAAATAAAAGGGGTGTTGTAATAATTATTCTTCCAATGTTGTCAAATAACAAAAAAAAAGGGAACGTGATGAAAATGTAAACAATGCAATGCTATAATGACGTGTATACCCTTTACAAAAACTTAAATTAAAAAAAAAAAAGGTTTGTATAAATTAACACTCCAGCAAGGCTGCATAGTGATGCCTTATTGTAATTGCAATATGGGAAAAAATAAAAATCCATCCTGTCTAATCTGATTATCTCGGTATGTGGGGAAAGTTAAAAATCCTGAATAGAGCTTCACAAACTAAACAATGAAGGATGGAACCATCAGATGTTCTTCCATTTTACCAGGGCAGAACCCAGATGTTCTCTGATCTGGATATCTGTTCATGGCAGTGAGATTCAGTTTTTAACATTTGGGATTTGATATTTGCTCCTTCACCCAAACTGCTCAATTTTAACTTTGCTAATTCTGATTTACTACATTTACAAAAACGGTCATAAAATTTCATGAATAAATTTAGGAACACATCAAGAAAAATCTTCAAATTCATGTGACAAAAATTCCAAATTTATCAACAAAAAATTTACATTTACAAAGAAATCTGCAAAAAATATCTGGGAAAATTATTTCAAATTACATTTAAAAAATTACATATTTACTGTAAAAAAATAGTAAAATTACAAGAAAAAAGGCTCTCAACTTTCCACAAAAAGCTGTAAATTTATGAAAAAGTACAAATTTACATGAAAAAATCTTTATAGCAATAACCATTATATCTGAATGCAATGATAAAGGTTGTAAAATAGCCAACTGCCTTGCAATGCTCTGGATTTATAACATCACTTTATTCTGAATCCTTAGTTTTTTTTATGGAAAATAAAATCTGAGCCAAAGGACGTCCAAGCTGGGGCTGGAACTCACAGCCTCTCACATCAGAGTCCGTCACTCTACTCATGTCACTCAGAGGCTCGATCACTTTGCAGATGAAATAGAAATCTTTTTTATTTATAATCCTTTATTAGTCCCACAATGGGGAAATTACAGGACATCCACCTGGATGAATGAGGCAGCCACGGTGCAGCGCCAATCCCTTCACCATTCACACACACATTCACACCTAGGGCCACTTTAGAGTCTCCAGTTAAGCTAACCTGCATGTTTTGGTCTGTGGGAGGAAATCAGAGTAGCCAGGATAAACCCATGCAGACACGGGGAGATCATACAAACTCCCCACAAATACTGATATAAACTTCTATAGATTGTCCCCTGGTGAAGAAGCCAGAAAACTCACTTCATGCAGCAGCAGTTCTTCACAGTTCAGCTCCCTGAATCTTTGGCTGATGTCGCTGTTTTTCCTTCTTGATTGTGATTTTTTTCCACTCCTCATGCTTTCAAGAGTGCTGGTAACTCTTCCTCAGAGAAATAATTCTCTCTCTTTTCCTCCACTGCTCGTGGTCTGTGTGTTCAGCACATGCTGTCTTAGTAGGTTTGCCGTGAACGCGCACATCTGGAGGTCAGTCAACTCTGAGTTGATCAAACAGAGTCATAACCACAGTTCTGGAACCAGAAACTCAGAGGAAGTTCTGGCAACTTCACTTAACCCTGAGTTCAGGGTTTATTTCAGGCTCTGTTAACCCTGTTTTCTGGAACACCCCCCTGCTCTGATCAACATAGAATCAGGTGCACACTGCTCCCTCACTCGCTCTCTTGCTCGACCACTCACACAGAGCGTCACCTAGTTTTCCATTAGCTTTCTCTCTGCTGTCGTACACTATTGCATTTTTAAGAATGAAGTTTCAAATACAATCAAACATGATATAAATAAATAACTGATTTTTTGAAATGGACTGGTGGGCCGCACTGAATGAAGGTGGAGGCTGCGGTTGGCCATCCCTGGCCTGTTTGCCCAATATGCTGCTGTGAAAACACGGAGCATAAGCTCTACAGAGGAGCTTAAATCAGGCTTTACCTGCTGTCCACCCGGCTGCTGTCCGGTACACACGATTCCTCCAGCACCATACACGTCTGTTTCCCCGTCCGACAGCACTCCACAGTGAGTGTATTACAGAGAGTAAGCAGTGCAGTCTGTCTCCGTTTCCCCGTCTGACAACAGTCCAGCACCGGTGTGAAGAGAGAGCCACACAGAGAGAGCAGCGGAGTGCTGAGATTGGATCTGGGGTGCGCTTGATTCCTCGCACGGCGTACACCTCTAGGGGGTTATATGAGCGGATTAATAAAGAGAATGAATATAGGTAAATGTAAATATAGTTTTGGTGTCCCAGCACCCAATGGTAACCTGTACCTATGTCACCCCATGAGTCCACAGCGCCTGTATTCTGGAGAGAGACCCGTGGATCTTAAACTCCACTGACCGTGTCGGGTGTGCATGATTCTTTCTTTACCTCCACTGGTAAAGGTCAGTTAAAAAAGGTCACCTTTGACCTCTTTTATGGTCAAACGATGAGTGAAACCATGTCAGGTGCTCTCTTCAGGTATTGTGGCATCATCATGCAAGAGATGAGAGGCTGCGGTCAAGTGGCTTCTGAGTTACATACATACATACATACATACATACCCACACTGCATAATCTCCTTTATAGATATATAGATGCATGTATGTAACTAACTAAATATGTGGCCTTCATGTTGAGTGGTAGGAGTGTTTTCTGATTTTATTATCTGTTTAGTTCATGTGAGTCTCTTCACCTTTTCTGAGTTCAGTTACTCTGAGATGTCAAATGTCTGATTATAAACCTGTTTGAGGCATAAAAATCAGTCAAAATCACCTTATTATTGACCCTGGTCTTGGAGAGTCCATCCATCCATCTTCTACCGCTTTTCCGGAGGTCGGGGTCACGGAGGCAGCAGTTCAAGCAGAGAAGCCCAGATTTCCCTCTCCCCAGCTACCTGCTCCAGCTCTCAAGAGAGGATACCAAGGCGTTCCCAGACCAGCTGGGAGACATAGTCTCTCCACCGAGTCCTGGGTCTGCCCCGGGGTCTCCTCCCAGTGGGACGTGCCCGAAACACCTCAAGTGGGAGGTGTCCAGGAGGCATCCTAATCAGATGCCCATACCACCTCAACTGACTCCTTTCAATGTGGAGGAGCAGCGGTTCTAATCTGAGCCTCTCCCGGATGACTGAGCTCCTCACCCTATCTCTGAAGGTGAGTCCAGCAATCCTGCGGAGAAAGCTCATTTCAGCCGCTTGTATCCGCAATCTTGTTCTTTCGGTCATTACCCAAAGCTCGTGACCATAGGTGAGGGAAGGAACGTAGATTGACTGGTAAATCGACAGCTTTGCTTTAGAACTAAGCTCCCTCTTCACCACAACAGACCGGTACAACGTCCGCATCACTGCAGATGCTGCTCCAATCCGTCTGTCCATCTCTCGCTCCATTTTCCCCTCACTCGTGAACAAGACCCCAAGATACTTAAACTCCTCCACTTGGGGCAGAAGCCTGTCCCCAACCCAGAGAGGACAATCCACCTTTTTCTGGCTGAGGACCATGGACTCGGACTTGGAGGTGCTGATTCTCATCCCAGCCGCTTCACACTCAGCGGCAAACCGTCCCAGCAAGAGCTGTAGGTCATTGCTGGATGAAGCCAACAGGACAACATCATCTGCAAACAACAGAGATGAGATCCTGTGGTCACCAAGCATGACACAATCCATTCCCTGGCTGCGCCTAGAAATCCTGTCCATAAAAATTATGAACAGGATCGGTGACAAAGGGCAGCCCTGGCGGAGTCCATCTCTCACTGGGAATGACTCCGACCGAGTGTTGGCGATACGAACCAAACTCTCAAACGGTCGTATAGAGACCGAATAGCTCGTAACAACAAGCCCGATACCCCATACTCCCGAAGCACCCCCCACAAAAAAAACCACGAGGGACGCGGTCAAATGCCTTCTCCAAGTCCACAAAACAAATGTGAACTGGTTGGCAAACTCCCACGAACCCTCAAGAATTCTCGAGAGGGTGTACCCTCTCGAGATACCCTCTCGAGTCTGGGAGAGTTTCTGATGAATTGTTTCAAATCAGGTGTGAATGATTTGACAAAAATGTGGAATTGCCATGATGGCCACAATCTGGTTTTGATGATTCATGTTTGTAATGATGGTTTCAGGAGTCGACTTGCTTTGTTATCAGTGAAAATGGAGAGTAAACTGGCCATTTTAAAATGTTTATTTCTCCACTCAAATATTAAGGTGCATAAAAATACAGAAATATGTTTGTACAGTTCTGTTTACAGAAAAATATTGACACTATTTTAAATCTAAACAGCAGTATTTTGTGCATTTTCGTAACTGCAGACCCTGACATTGTGATTTGATGTTTCAAACAGAAATATTCACCAATCTGCTCATGGAAACTCAACGTTTAACTAATTTATTAGTCCTTTGTGTGATATTTAAGCCCCAACAGCTCAGAGAAAAATTCCACCTTAACACAGCAGTGATGTTCAATTTATTAATGAGGTTTTAGTTTGTTTTCTACTGAGAGGTGTTTCTAATGTTTTAGTGTCCATGTAGCAACCATGAGAACATCAGAAGCACATGGAACACAGTCCAGAACAAGAACACTAACTGAGGATTTGTGGTTTATTTCTCAGACTGACTGACATCATCAAGTTGGAGGAAGAGGAGGACAGAGCAGAGTCTGGAGGATCCACATGTCTGTCTATGAGGAGTGATCGGTCCAAAGCTAATCCTCTAAACTTCAGTGATGAACCTGGACCTTCAGTGTAAGAGAACTCCTCACTATCAGTCCTGCTTTCCTCTGAGAATCTCTGCAGCTGTCAGTTAAAAAGAAAATCTTTCATTTATTGTGAGATCAAGTTCCTGACATTAATCAGATCATTATTATCAGCATTGGTTTTAGTTTGTGTGTGTAGAAAATGTGTCAGGAATTGATGTGATATTATTAGAAATCTGTTTTGTATTTGCAGAGATCAGAGCCTCCATAGCAGAGCAGAAACACTGTTTTTGCAAACAGACTTAGTAAATACATGTACAGACTTGTCCATCCAGACCAAACTGGATTTATCTCTGGCAGAAACTCTGCTTCCAACCTTAGACGTCTCTTTAATATAATGTATCATTGCAAGTCCAGCCTGAGTAATCTTGTTGTAGTCTCTCTCAATGCTGAAAAGGCATTTGACCAGGTAGAGTGGTCCTACTTATTTGCTGTTTTAGACAAATTTAATTTAGGTGATAAATTTATCACCTGGATAAAACTTTTCTACAAGCACCCCAGAGCTCAGATACTAACTAATGGAATGCTATCCCCTCACTTCAGCCTGTTCAGGGGTACGAGGCAGGGCGGCCCTCTCTCACCCCTCCTGTTCACATTGGCCATTGAGCCTCTCGATGAGTCAGTTCGTACAGATCCAGATGTACATGGCTCCAATATTTTGGACACGTCTGATAAGATTTCCCTTTATGCAACGATGTCCTGTTGTTTATTACGAAACCTCAGTCCAGTCTTCCTGCGATTCTGGACAAAATGGATGCATTTAGAAATTTCTCTGGTTACACAATTAATTGGAGTAAAAGTGAGTTGATGCCTGTTGGACTGGTGGATTTATCCCTAATACAACATCTACCATTTAAAGTTTCTACTCAGGCATTCACTTCCCTTGGGATTCAGAGAACAAAAGATTTCTCTTCTCTTTTCAAAGCTAACTACCCCCCTCTTGTGGCCAAATTGCAGACTACTATTCAGTTTTGGAGATTTCTCCCTAGTTCATTGATTGGGAAGATTAACACAATCAAAATGTTGTTAGAAGTGTAGATACATGACAAGTGGATACATGACTGTGTATCCAAACACGAGGGGAACCAGATTATTAAGTTTGCAGATGACACCACGGTGGTGGGACTTATTCAGAGGGATAAGGAATCAATGTACAGGGATGAAGTGAGAGACCTGGAGGGCTGGTGCAGGGAGAACAATCTGGTGCTCAACGTGGACAAAACGAAGGAGATGATTATCGAGTCACAGCCTGAGCACGTCCCCCTCAGCATCGGCGGCCGTTTAGTGGAGAGAGTAGAGAACATCAAGTTCCTCGGAGTGCAGATCTCGCAGGACCTGACCTGGAGCAAGAATTCCTTGGAGATCAGGAAGCGGGCTCAGCAGAGACTGCACTTCTTGAGGAAACTCAAACAGGCCTCTCTCCCCATCTGCATACTCAGGACCTTCTACAGAGGTGTGGTGGAGAGTGTTCTGACGTACTGCATTGCTACATGGTACTCCAGCTGCAGTATGTCAGACAAAAAAGCCCTGCAGAGGATAGTTAAGGGGGCGGAGAGGGTAATTGGAGTCTCCCTCCCCTCTGTCCAAGAACTTTTTCAGAACCGTTGTAGGAGCAGGGCACTGAACATTGTCAAGGACCGTTCTCACCCTCTGCATAAACACTTTGAACTTCTTCCATCTGGTAAACGATTCCGGAGCATCAGAGGCAGAACCACCAGACTGATCAACAGCTTCCTCCCACAAGCTGTCAGGATGCTGAACAGCTGACCCGGAATCTCTCATACACACTACTGCACCTACGGACATTTTGTATATTATAGTTAGTTATTCTTTTTCCCCAAGTTTGTCTCAGGGATGTGTGAATGGATGGGGTGGCGGGGTGGGGGTGGGGGGTGGAGCTATGTGGGAGTGTGTCTTAATCATGCTGCTTCTTATATGGATGCCGAGAGAAGCGCAATTTCATCTTGCCTGCACTACAGTTGTATGTACAGCAATATGACAATAACGTTTGATTTGATTTGAAAATGATATTTCTTCCTCAGTTATTGTATCTTCTCCAATGTCTACCTGTGTTTTTACCAAAATCCTTTTTTAAAAAATTAGACTCTGTTGTTTTACCCTTTATTTGGAATTTCAAAAACCATCGGATCAAAAAGGCTCATCTTTGTAAACCCAGGCGGGTGGGTGGACTTGCTGTCCCTGACTTTTGTCTTTGTTACTGGGCTTTCAACGTGAAAATAATTTCAAGATGGTTGGATAACTCAATTATTTTCCCTCGCTGGCTGCAGTTGGAGTGGGAACATTGCCGCCCATACAGTTTGGGGGCAGTGATCCCGTCTCCTGTAACTTTAGATAAATCTATTTATGGTGAAAGTGTTGTTATAAATAGCACGATCAGAATCTGGAAACAAATTAAAATGCATTTCAGGGTTAAATCACTCTCCTTTTACTTCCCATTGCTGGGAATCCGTCTTTCCCACCATCTCAGTCTGATAATGGATTTTTACAATGTAGAGACCTGGGTATTCACACTATCGGTGATCTTCACCTGAATGGTACCTTAGCCTCATTTGAACAGCTACAAGAAATGTATGAATTACCCAGGAGTAATTTTTTTAGGTTTCTACAAATCAGAAATTATGTGCGTACCCACATATCTTCTTCTGAAAGTGCATCACCTACAGTTCTAGACAAGTGCCTTCTTCAAAACACAGGCTCTGATGGAAAAGTATCACTTCTTATGACGCCTTACAATCCATCAACCCCCCCCTCAATGTCCGAAATCAAAAAGGACTGGGAAAATGAGTTGGGGACAGAAATCACTGATGGACTCTGGGATAAGAGTCTTGGAGACATCGGTCCTTGCTCTTTAAATTCTAGGCATTGTTTGATTCAGTTTCGTGTCCTTCACAGACTACACTATTCTAAATCCAAGCTCCACAACATTTTTCCAGACGTCTCTTCACAATGTGATAAATGCTCTGCAGCAGAGGCGAACCTCGTTCACTTCTGTGTTTTTTGCCCCAAGTTAACAAGATATTGGACAAAAATTTGACGCCTTATCAAAAATTCTCCAGGTTAAAACTGAACCAGACCCCATCTTAATTATACTTGGAGTATCTGATAATACACCTACGTTACAGAAAACACAATACCAACTCCTCTCCTATAGTTTGATCGCAGCCAAAAAATGGATTGTGATGTTCTGGAAAAAGAAGGAAGCTCCTACCTTTAAGCTTTGGCTGAAGGCATTAGCTGATACACTCCATTTCGAAAAAAATAGATTCTTCTTAAAAAATAAAGAGTCATGGTTTGATCAGATCTGGTCAGCCCTCGTCTGTTACCTAAAAAACAATTCTTAATTCATTAATCTTCTGTACTGTCTATGCAGTGTAACTAATGCACTGTTTCTCCTGTTTGTTTTATTATTGTCCATCACAACAGCTGTCATACATTATGTTTTATTAGCAGAACAAGTGTGGGGGGGTGAGGGGTGTAAAGAGCCTCTGTGTGTGTTTGGTGTATTTGTAGTTTTTTTTTTTTAAAAAAACAAGGGAAAAAAAACAAGATGTGCTTTATTATGTAATGCATATACAATATCAGGTTTTCAATAAAACGCATTTGACAAAGAAATCAGTTCTGCTGCAGATTCTCCGTCTTCAAACACCACAGTCACAGACTGATGCTTGGCATATATTGTCCATAGAGTTTAGTGGACCACCTCCATAACCGTGTGGTATGCAGGAGCCACTGCCAGGGACAGACTAAGGCTGCAGCGCGTCGTGCGCACTGCTGAGAAGGTGATCGGCTGCAAGCTCTCATCTCTCCAGGACCTGTACATCTCCAGGACCCCGAGGCGTGCTGGCCGGATCATAGCCGATCCTTCACACCCTGGTCACGTACTGTTTGCCCCCCTCCCCTCAGGTAGAAGACTTCGGTCCATTCAGACTAAAACCTCCCGGCACATGAACAGCTTCTTCCCCTCTGCCATCAGACTGCTGAACACTAAGTGACTTATTGACTCTCGTGCACTATGTACAGCAGCTCAACCAGACTCATGTCAATCATCACTGTTTCTGTTGCATTACCGACTGCACTATGTGGTTCTCCACAATATCTGCTGCTCGCTAATATATTTAAAAACTGCTTTGACTAGTATTACTCATTCTTATTCAACACTTATTGCATGTATAGTTTTTTATTTCTTTTATCTTATCATGTTAATGTTGCAGCATTGCACCGAGACAAATTCCTAGTTTGTGTACTACATGAACAATGGCAATAAATCTGATTCTGATTCTGACCCTCTGGACCGTCTATGTCCACTTCTGTCACAGCTGATACTGTCTCCTCTTCAGCCTTTTAATTGTATTAACAGTCTTATGGCCTTTGACCTAATGAAGGATAACTTGTCAAAAAAACTATATTTAGATTACAAGACAAGGACACCATGTTGTATTTGATTTAACCTTTATTTACACAGGGTAGTTCCATTGAGAGGCAACCTGTCTTCTTCAAGGACGCCCTGTTCACACTCAGACATTCACAGCAGGAAGCTGCCCAGTCCAACCACAGACAGACCTGTGGCCACTGAGCAGCTCCACTGGAGCAGCTGGGGTTCAGGGCCTTGCTCAAGGGCACCACAGTGGGGTTAAGGAGGGTGGGGCAAACACTGCTGTGTTATCTGTCCCACCCAGATCTGATCCTGCTGGTCCAGGGATCGAACCTGTGACCCTCCGCTCACCAGTCCACATCCCTAACCATTAGGCCACCACTGCCCACTGGACTGTGATGGTGATAAAATTATGAAAAAGTTAAAATTAAAATCCCACATTCATTCAATGAAAAAAGAGGCTTGTGAGGGAAACTGGTTGAATAGAAAAACCCTTCAAAAGGTTTGTATAAATTAACACTCCAGCAAGGCTGCATAGTGATGCCTTATTGTAATTGCAATATGGGAAAAAATAAAAATCCATCCTGTCTAATCTGATTATCTCGGTATGTGGGGAAAGTTAAAAAGCCTGAACAGAGCTTCACAAGCTAAACAATGAAGGATGGAACCATCAGACGTTCTTCCATTTTACCAGGGCAGAACCCAGATGTTCTCTGATCTGGATATCTGTTCATGACAGTGGGATTCAGTTTTTTTTTTTTTTGTTTTTTTTTTTAATTTAAGTTTTTGTAAAGGGTATACAGGTCGTTACAGCAATGCATTGTTTACATTTTCGTCACATGTTCCCTTATTTTCTGATATCTGACAACATTGGAAGATTAATTCTTACAACACCCCTTTTTTTTTTTTTAAAGTGAAAGAAAAAGTGAAATTAAAGAGAAAAAAAACAAAAAACAAATAACAAAAAAACAAACAAACCAGTAAAAAACAAACAAAAAGAAAAAGTAAGTAAATAAAGATAAAAGAGCATCTGAGTAGTGATGGAACAAAGAGCGGAACCATTATTGAAATGGTATTTGTCAAAGATTAGATCTAATGGAAGACGCATATGCGGTCCAGGGTTGCCAAAAGTTCATGAACCCATCCATGTCCTGTCTCAGTGCGAATGTCAACTTTTCCATCGAGTAAATGTCTTGGATCACGTTAGTCCAATCTTCAGGTGTAGGACAGTCCTTCAACATCCATTTTTTAGTTAGAGCTTTTTGGCGTGCCAATATTAAAACATTGAATAAGTATTTTTCTCCTCGTCTTTCCAGTGAGTCCGGTAGTAAACCCAAATACAAAGTTACAAAAGAAAAGGGAACTGTAATTTTGAATATTTTCCCCAATATTGTCTGTACCTTGGTCCAATATTGGTGGATAACTGGGCATGACCAAAACACATGAAAATGATTTGCAGTCTTTTCACCACACAAGCGCCAACAGTTCAATCCCTTATGGGTAAATTTGTTTTGTGCAGGTGTTCTGAAAAATCTTGCCAAGTTTTTCCATCCAAATTCTCTCCACTGCAGGGATGAGGTACTTTTCCATTGCTGTTTATTTAGCTTTTCCCATATTTCCAGTTGTAAAGTGAAATTCCCCTCTTTTTCCCATCTCTCTTTTATATAAGATGTGTTGTCTCCTTTTAAGTCTTGAAGACCTTGGTATATTTTAGAAATGTATCTGATCCCTGGGATCCCTTTATATGCCATTAAGAAGACCTTCAGAACACCTGACTGGGCCCTTTCCAAAACCTCCTTTTTAAGTATATTGTTTATGTGGTGTCTAAGCTGGAAGAACCTGTAAAGGTCTTGATTTATTAGGCCTTGTTTTTTTAAATCTTCAAAACTTCTTAAGATTTGCCCTTTAAAAAAATCGTAATATTTTATCAGCCCTTTCTCCTTCCACTTTTTAAATCTGGTGTCTGTTTTATTCGGAGTAAAGTCCTGATCATAGGCAATCCATTGCAGAAGTCGATAGGGCTCTTTAGTTTGATTCTCTCTGACTATCTTAAACCAAATTTTTAGCGGGGTCTCTATCCACGGGTTAGTGTTATTCAAAAGCTTAGGTAAGGCATTGTTCCCTATTATCGCCTGTAGGGGGATGTCACTTGTTATTTGGCATTCCATCTCCTTCCATTGTGCAGTGTAGACTGGGTTACATATCTCTACTAAAGTTTTAATTTGTGCGGCTTTAAAGTAGTCCCTGATATTTGGCAGCGCGAGCCCACCTTTGTCTTTGTTTAGCTGTAGGGTTCTATATCTGATTCTAGGGCTCTTGCCCTGCCATATGAATCTTGAGATCCTTCTGTCCAGCTCCTGCCATGTTTTTTTGGGAGGTTCTACCGGTATTGTTTGGAAAAGGTATAGAAGACGTGGAAGTATATTCATTTTGACTGCTTCAATTCTTTGTGCAGTACCCAAGAATGGTATCATATTCCATCTTGCTAGGTCAGATTTTATTTTTGTCACCAGTGGATCATAGTTTAGTGATATAATTTTGTTGAGTTGTTTCGGGATATTGACCCCCAGATATTTCATAGATTCCGACTCCCAGTTAGTTTTGAGTTTGCTTAGTGAATAATGATTTGGGTCATAGTTGAATGTTAAAACTTGGGTTTTATGCATGTTTAATTTGTACCCCGATAAATCTCCATACTCTGAAAAAACTGAGGTTAGTTCTGGTAAAGAAGTGTTCGGCTGCCCTAGGTATATTAAAATGTCATCAGCAAAGAGTGCTATTTTATGTTCCTTCTGACCAAGTGTAATACCTTGAATTTTTGGTTTTGTCTTATCCAATGGCTCAGAGGTTCTATGAAGATTGCAAAGAGCAGTGGAGACAGGGGGCAGCCCTGACGACATCCTCTTTCCAGTTCAAAAGATGATGATAAATTACCGTTAATCCTTATTTTAGCTGTTGGTTTTTTATATAATGCCTGTATAGTTCTAATGAAGTTGTTATGAAAATTGAAACTGGATAAGATTCTATATAGAAAAGACCAGTCAACCGAATCGAATGCTTTTTCAGCATCTAATCCCAATATGACTGCATTTAAGTTATATTTTTTTATATGATGAATTATGTGTAAAGTGCGTCGAATGTTGTCTTGTGTCTGTCTTTGTCTTATAAAACCTGTTTGGTCTAAATGAATTAGGTCTGTCAGTATATTTTCTAACCTTTTGGCAAGGATAATGGTAAAAAGCTTATAGTCCTGATTTAGTACACTGATTGGTCTGTAGTTGGAGCACTCTAGTTTATCCTTTTCAGGTTTAGGTATAACTGCAATGACCCCTTCTCTCCAGGAGGGGGGGATTTCCCCTGTGTGGAGGACATAATTAAATGTTTTCAGGAGGAGAGGAGATAGTTGCTGTTTAAAGGTTTTGTACCACTCTGCTGTATAGCCATCAGCTCCTGGGGATTTGTTAGCTTTAAGTTTCATAATTGCTTTTTCCAATTCTTTAGGATGTATTTCTGACAGTAGTGTTTTATTTTGTGACTCCATAAGTTGGGGAAGGTTTAATGTGTTTAGGAATGCCTCGGATGCGTTTTTATGTTTTTTGTGGGAGTATAAGTTCTTATAGTAATTCTCGAAGCTTTTAAGAATATCCTGAATTCTGAATTTTATTTCCTTTGATACTGGGTCTCTGATTTTGTAGATTGCTCTTTCTGTTTGATGTTTCCTCAATTTATAGGCTAGCAATTTTGCCGATTTACTGCCTGCTTCATAGTATTTTTGTTTCAGAAATGTAAGTTTCTTCTGGATTTCTATTGTGTAGATCTCATTTATTTGGTTTTTAATTTCCTTAATCTTGAGCGAGTCAGTAGAATGAGTGTTGCCTTTGTGTTCTTTTTCTAGGTTCCTAAGTTCTGACTCTAATGTGGATAGTTTTTCTTGTCTTAGTTTCTTTTGGGTTGCCAGTTTTGCAATAATCTTTCCTCTTATTACAGCTTTGCATGCATCCCACAGTATTAAAGGGGATACTTCTCCATTATCATTATCTTCCAAATATCTGAGAATATCTGATTCCAATTCATCTTTCAATGGTCCTTTCAGGACATTTGAATTTAACCTCCAAGAAAATGTATTATTTGTGTATTTTTGGATATTTAAGTCCATGTAGATCGGACTGTGGTCGGAGAGATCCATCAGTCCTATTTTACATGTTTTTACTCTTCCAATGTCTCTATTAAACATAAAAAAATAGTCAATCCTTGAGTAAGATGAATGTGGAGTTGAGTAAAATGTATAGTCTTTTACACTGGGGTTGAGTTCCCTCCACACGTCACAGATTCCCATTTCTTTTAGTAGCATCCGAGTCTTCCTGTTTTGGGTGTTATTTTGATGTGGGGAATTACCAGAAGCATCCCAGTATGGATTCAGTCTAAGATTGAAGTCCCCACCACATATCACTAAACCTTGAGCTTTAGTTATCATTAGGTCGAATACATTTTTATAAAATTTCCAGTTAGCCCCTGGGGGAGCATACACATTCAGCAGGGTGATATCTTCTCCCTCTAGCCGCCCAGTTACCAAACTGTATCTCCCTTCTTTATCTTTGTGTTCTGATTTTTTTTCAAATGTAATTTTGGTTGATATCAATGTCGCTACTCCCCTCCTCCTCCCTGATTTATATGAAGATGAAGAGATCATTTTAAACCCTTGTCTACTGAGTTTATTGTGTTCCACGTCTGTTAGGTGGGTTTCTTGTAAAAATATTATTCCTGCTTTGTCTTTTTTCATTTTGCCTAGAATCTTGGATCTTTTAACTGGATTCAGGATTCCTTTTACATTATATGAAATTATTTTGGTTACACCCTGTTTCTCCATTGTGTTGTTTTGTTTAGTATAACTGTGTGGTGGCCCTCATTTGTGCTACTCAGAAACTGAAAGAACATTAAAAACAAGAAAAACATTAAGAACATAGTGTAAAAAACTTTAAAACAAAAAGCTGTCATAAGAACTTCCTGAGCTGAGGTCTTTTTAAAGACCCTGTAAGAGCCTTGATGGAGTGAAGGCCCTGAGGGAAATTCCTCAAACTCTGTTACGTGTTGAGGGCCCTCTCTTACCACTGAAAGTAGTCCCATGCTTTTAACGTGAGTTTCAGAACCCAATCCAAACTTGTAATGATTTTTTTTTTTTCCTTTTATGCCTAAACCCTGTGAAATTGTGTGCACCCTCCCACCCCCATCACATCAAACATTCACTCAAAAACAGTATTTGTTAGTATGAGGAGAACATGTGGATTATTGTCACATTTCTATTTTAACAAGTTTTTTGTTTTTTTTGTTTTTTTTTTATTACAAAGACTTATTTGTTTCAAATAATATGATTGTTCCATGAAATGTTTTACCACATGCTGAATATGCATCTCCTTTAATGTTTGTTACCTTGTATGAGGGGGGTTGGATGTGCGGATTGATTCAAGAGAAAGGGGGGGAAAAAAAAAAAAAGGTCGCTATTCCAACCTGAAAACGGATAGTTTATCCGCGACGCTCTGGCACTGGGTTTCCCGCTGCTGGTCCGTGGATTTTGAGGGTCTTTGTGTTGTCCATGTTTGCGCTTTGATCTTCTCACTCGGATCTGCTGCGGGTTTAAATACCGTTACCGGGAGCCCTCTTTTCGCCATGTCAGCTGTTGCTTCTTCCGCTGAATTATAGAGACACGTTTCATCGCCGTAGAAGACCCTTAACTTCGCAGGAAATGGAGTCTGAAAGCGCAATTTCTTCTCTCTTAACACCTTTTTCGCGTCATTGTATTCCCTGCGCTTTTTAAGGACCTCCGGGGCGTAATCGTGTTCCACGTAGACTTTTCTCTCCTGGTGCATAAATCCTTTTTTCTGCCAGGCCAGTCTTACAACCTCTTGTTTTATTTTGAAATTGGAAAATCTTACCAACACCGAACGTGGGGGCGCTTCCGCCGCCGGCGTAGCGGCTAATGAACGATGTGCCTTTTCTATCTTCAAGTCGGTGGTTTGTGGAATATCCAATTTCTCTCTTAGTAAGGATTCCACGCATTCTGCCATTGAGTTAAAACCATTTTCGGTTCCTTCTATCAGACCATGAATTCTTATGTTGTCTCTTCTTTGTTTTCCTTCTTGGTCGGTTAGCTTAGCCTCTATAGCTGCTTGTCTTTTGCGTAGGTCTAGCACAGAATCTTCGAGCACTTTTATTCGATCCTCTGTTTCCAAGATTCGGTTCTCGGCCTGGTCCACTCTGCTGTTTGTCCTTTTCAATTCTTCTCTGAATTCCCGAAATTCGGCCGTAACTTCTCGGCGAAATCGTCGTAGCTCCTCAAATAGTGATTTCAGGCTAACCCTTTTGTTAGCTATCACCAGTTCCTCGTCTTCTGAACGGAGATCTTCCAGTTCAGATTCTCCGGCCGATACGTGTCCTGGCCTGGAGAATTTCAGTTTCTTCTGTTTTCCTTTAGACATGATGATTTTGTCTTTTGATTTTCACTCTTCCAAAAATCCGTTAAGTTTGATTTTCAAGGTGTTATCCTGGATTGGGTCTGAGAGCTTCAGTGTTAAGCTGCAGTCGCCATGGCGTCCAGACCGGAAGTCGGGATTCAGTTTTTAACATTTGGGATTTGATATTTGCTCCTTCACCCAAACTGCTCAATTTTAACTTTGTTAATTCTGATTTCCTACATTTACAGAACAGGTCACAAAATTACATGAATAAATTTAGAAACATATCAAGAAAAATCTTCAAATTCATGTGACAAAAATTCCAAATTTATCAACAAAAAGTTTACATTTACAAAAAAATCTGCAAAAAATATCTGGGAAAATTATTTCAAATTACATTAAAAAATTGCATATTTACTGTAAAAAATAGTAAAATTACAAGAAAAAAGGCTCTCAACTTTCCACAAAAAGCTGTAAATTTATCAAAAAGTACAAATTTACATGAAAAAATCTTTATAGCAATAACCATTATATCTGAATGCAATGATAAAGGTTGTCAAATAGCCAACTGCCTTGCAATGCTCTGGATTTATAATATCACTTTATTCTGAATCCTTAGTTTTTTTTATGGAAAATAAAATCTGAGCCAAAGGACGTCCAAGCTGGGGCTGGAACTTACAGCCTCTCACATCAGAGTCCGTCACTCTACTCATGTCACTCAGAGGCTCGATCACTTTGCAGATGAAATAGAAATCTTTTTTATTTATAATCCTTTATTAGTCCCACAATGGGGAAATTACAGGACATCCACCTGGATGGATGAGGCAGCCACAGTGCAGCACCAATCCCTTCACCATTCACACACACATTCACACCTAGGGCCACTTTAGAGTCTCCAGTTAAGCTAACCTGCATGTTTTGGTCTGTGGGAGGAAACCAGAGTAGCCAGGATAAACCCACACAGACACGGGGAGAACATACAAACTCCACACAAATACTGATATAAACTTCTATAGATTGTCCCCTGGTGAAGAAACCAGAAAACTCACTTCATGCAGCAGCAGTTCTTCACAGTTCAGCTCCCTGAATCTTTGGCTGATGTCGCTGTTTTTTCTTCTTGATTGTGATTTTTTTCCACTCCTCATGCTTTCAAGAGTGCTGGTAACTCTTCCTCAGAGAAATAATTCTCTCTCTTTTCCTCCACTGCTCGTGGTCTGTGTGTTCAGCACATGCTGTCTTAGTAGGTTTGCCGTGAACGCGCACATCTGGAGATCAGTCAACTCTGAGTTGATCAAACAGAGTCATAACCGCAGTTCTGGAACCAGAAACTCAGAGGAAGTTCTGGCAACTTCACTTAACCCTGAGTTCAGGGTTTATTTCAGGCTCTGTTAACCCTGTTTTCTGGAACACCCCCCTGCTCTGATCAACATAGAATCAGGTGCACACTGCTCCCTCACTCGCTCTCTTGCTCGACCACTCACACAGAGCATCACCTAGTTTTCCATTAGCTTTCCCTCTGCTGTCGTACACTATTGCATTTTTAAGAATGAAGTTTCAAATACAATCAAACATGATATAAATAAATAACTGATTTTTTGAAATGGACTGGTGGGCCGCACTG
Organism: Pholidichthys leucotaenia; assembly: GCA_020510985.1. Classification (NCBI taxonomy): domain Eukaryota; kingdom Metazoa; phylum Chordata; class Actinopteri; order Cichliformes; family Pholidichthyidae; genus Pholidichthys; species Pholidichthys leucotaenia. The sequence continues at coordinate 148,089,406 of CM035850.1, read as the reverse complement.
AATGAGGGTGGAGGCAGCGGTTGGCCATCCCTGGCCTGCTTGCCCAATATGCTGCTGTGAAAACACGGAGCATAAGCTCTACAGAGGAGCTTAAATCAGGCTTTACCTGCTGTCCACCCGGCTGCTGTCCGGTACACACGATTCCTCCAGCTCTACACACGTCTGTTTCCCCGTCCGACAACACTCCACAGTGAGTGTATTACCGAGAGTAAGCAGTGCAGTCTGTCTCCGTTTCCCCGTCTGACAACAGTCCAGCACCGGTGTGAAGAGAGAGCCACACAGAGAGAGCAGCGGAGTGCTGAGATTGGATCTGGGGTGCGCTTGATTCCTCGCACGGCGTACACCTCTAGGGGGTTATATGAGCGGATTAATAAAGAGAATGAATATAGGTAAATGTAAATATAGTTTTGGTGTCCCAGCACCCAATGGTAACCTGTACCTATGCCACCCCATGAGTCCACAGCGCCTGTATTCTGGAGAGAGACCCGTGGATCTTAAACTCCACTGACCGTGTCGGGTGTGCATGATTCTTTCTTTACCTCCACTGGTAAAGGTCAGTTAAAGGTCACCTTTGACCTCTTTTATGGTCAAGCGATGAGTGAAACCATGTCAGGTGCTCTCTTCAGGTATTGTGGCATCACCATGCAAGAGATGAGAGGCTGAGGTCAAGTGGCTTCTGAGTTACATACATACATACATACATACATACATACATACATACATACATACATACATACATACATACCCACCCACACCGCATAATCTCCTTTATAGATATATAGATGCATGTATGTAACTAACTAAATATGTGGCCTTCATGTCGAGTGGTAGGAGTGTTTTCTGATTTTATTATCTGTTTAGTTCATGTGAGTCTCTTCACCTTTTCTGAGTTCAGTTACTCTGAGATGTCAAATGTCTGATTATAAACTTGTTTGAGGCATAAAAATCAGTCAAAATCACCTTATTATTGACCCTGGTCTTGGAGAGTCCATCCATCCATCCATCTTCTACCGCTTTTCCGGAGGTCCGGGTCACAGAGGCAGCAGTTCAAGCAGAGAAGCCCAGATTTCCCTCTCCCCAGCTACCTGCTCCAGCTCTCAAGAGAGGATACCAAGGCATTCCCAGACCAGCTGGGAGACATAGTCTCTCCACCGAGTCCTGGGTCTGCCCCGGGGTCTCCTCCCAGTGGGACGTGCCCGAAACACCTCAAGTGGGAGGCGTTCAGGAGGCATCCTAATCAGATGCCCATACCACCTCAACTGACTCCTTTCAATGTGGAGGAGCAGCGGTTCTACTCTGAGCCTCTCCCGGATGACTGAGCTCCTCACCCTATCTCTGAGGGTGAGTCCAGCAATCCTGCGGAGAAAGCTCATTTCAGCCGCTTGTATCCGCGATCTTGTTCTTTCGGTCATTACCCAAAGCTCGTGACCATAGGTGAGGGAAGGAACGTAGATTGACTGGTAAATCGACAGCTTTGCTTTAGAACTAAGCTCCCTCTTCACCACAACAGACCGGCACAACATCCGCATCACTGCAGATGCTGCTCCAATCCGTCTGTCCATCTCTCGCTCCATTTTCCCCTCACTCGTGAGCAAGACCCCAAGATACTTAAACTCCTCCACTTGGGGCAGAAGCCTGTCCCCAACCCAGAGAGGACAATCCACCTTTTTCTGGCTGAGGACCATGGACTCGGACTTGGAGGTGCTGATTCTCATCCCAGCCGCTTCACACTCAGCGGCAAACCGTCCCAGCAAGAGCTGTAGGTCATTGCTGGATGAAGCCAACAGGACAACATCATCTGCAAACAACAGAGATGAGATCCTGTGGTCACCAAGCATGACACAATCCATTCCCTGGCTGCGCCTAGAAATCCTGTCCATAAAAATTATGAACAGGATCGGTGACGAAGGGCAGCCCTGGCGGAGTCCATCTCTCACTGGGAATGACTCCGACCGAGTGTTGGCGATACGAACCAAACTCTCAAACGGTCGTACAGAGACCGAATAGCTCGTAACAACAAGCCCGATACCCCATACTCCCGAAGCACCCCCCACAAAAAAACCACGAGGGACGCGGTCAAATGCCTTCTCCAAGTCCACAAAACAAATGTGAACTGGTTGGCAAACTCCCACGAACCCTCAAGAATTCTCGAGAGGGTGTACCCTCTTGAGATACCCTCTCGAGTCTGGGAGAGTTTCTGATGAATTGTTTCAAATCAGGTGTGAATGATTTGACAAAAATGTGGAATTGCCATGATGGCCACAATCTGGTTTTGATGATTCATGTTTGTAATGATGGTTTCAGGAGTCGACTTGCTTTGTTATCAGTGAAAATGGAGAGTAAATTGGCCATTTTAAAATGTTTATTTCTCCACTCAAATATTAAGGTGCATAAAAATACAGAAATATGTTTGTACAGTTCTGTTTACAGAAAAATATTGACACTATTTTAAATCTAAACAGCAGTATTTTGTGCATTTTCGTAACTGCAGACCCTGACATTGTGATTTGATGTTTCAAACAGAAATATTCATCAGTCTGCTCATGGAAACTCAACGTTTAACTAATTTATTAGTCCTTTGTGTGATATTTAAGCCCCAACAGCTCAGAGAAAAATTCCACCTTAACACAGCAGTGATGTTCAATTTATTAATGAGGTTTTAGTTTGTTTTCTACTGAGAGGTGTTTCTAATGTTTTAGTGTCCATGTAGCAACCATGAGAACATCAGAAGCACATGGAACACAGTCCAGAACAAGAACACTAACTGAGGATTTGTGGTTTATTTCTCAGACTGACTGACATCATCAAGACGGAGGAAGAGGAGGACAGAGCAGAGTCTGGAGGATCCACATGTCTGTCTATGAGGAGTGATCGGTCCAAAGCTAATCCTCTAAACTTCAGTGATGAACCTGGACCTTCAGTGTAAGAGAACTCCTCACTATCAGTCCTGCTTTCCTCTGAGAATCTCTGCAGCTGTCAGTTAAAAAGAAAATCTTTCATTTATTGTGAGATCAAGTTCCTGACATTAATCAGATCATTATTATCAGCATTGGTTTTAGTTTGTGTGTGTAGAAAATGTGTCAGGAATTGATGTGATATTATTAGAAATCTGTTTTGTATTTGCAGAGATCAGAGCCTCCATAGCAGAGCAGAAACACTGTTTTTGCAAACAGACTTAGTAAATACATGTACAGACTTGTCCATCCAGACCAAACTGGATTTATCTCTGGCAGAAACTCTGCTTCCAACCTTAGACGTCTCTTTAATATAATGTATCATTGCAAGTCCAGCCTGAGTAATCTTGTTGTAGTCTCTCTCAATGCTGAAAAGGCATTTGACCAGGTAGAGTGGTCCTACTTATTTGCTGTTTTAGACAAATTTAATTTAGGTGATAAATTTATCACCTGGATAAAACTTTTCTACAAGCACCCCAGAGCTCAGATACTAACTAATGGAATGCTATCCCCTCACTTCAGCCTGTTCAGGGGTACGAGGCAGGGCGGCCCTCTCTCACCCCTCCTGTTCACATTGGCCATTGAGCCTCTCGATGAGTCAGTTGTTTGTTTGTTTTTTTGTTCTTTCTTTAATTTCACTTTTTCCTTTCACTTAAATAAAAGGGGTGTTGTAATAATTATTCTTCCAATGTTGTCAAATAACAAAAAATAAGGGAACGTGATGAAAATGTAAACAATGCAATGCTGTAATGACGTGTATACCCTTTACAAAAACTTAAATTAAAAAAAAAAAAAAAGGTTTGTATAAATTAACACTCCAGCAAGGCTGCATAGTGATGCCTTATTGTAATTGCAATATGGGAAAAAATAAAAATCCATCCTGTCTAATCTGATTATCTCGGTATGTGGGGAAAGTTAAAAAGCCTGAACAGAGCTTCACAAGCTAAACAATGAAGGATGGAACCATCAGATGTTCTTCCATTTTACCAGGGCAGAACCCAGATGTTCTCTGATCTGGATATCTGTTCATGACAGTGGGATTCAGTTTTTAACATTTGGGATTTGATATTTGCTCCTTCACCCAAACTGCTCAATTTTAACTTTGCTAATTCTGATTTACTACATTTACAAAAACGGTCATAAAATTTCATGAATAAATTTAGAAACACATCAAGAAAAACCTTCAAATTCATGTGACAAAAATTCCAAATTTATCAACAAAAAATTTACATTTACAAAGAAATCTGCAAAAAATATCTGGGAAAATTATTTCAAATTACATTAAAAAAAATACATATTTACTGTAAAAAATAGTAAAATTACAAGAAAAAAGGCTCTCAACTTTCCACAAAAAGCTGTAAATTTATGAAAAAGTACAAATTTACATGAAAAAATCTTTATAGCAATAACCATTATATCTGGATGCAATGTTAAAGGTTGTCAAATAGCCGACTGCCTTGCAATGCTCTGGATTTATAACATCACTTTATTCTGAATCCTTAGTTTTTTTTATGGAAAATAAAATCTGAGCCAAAGGACGTCCAAGCTGGGGCTTGAACTCACAGCCTCTCACATCAGAGTCCGTCACTCTACTCATGTCACTCAGAGGCTCGATCACTTTGCAGATGAAATAGAAATCTTTTTTATTTATAATCCTTTATTACTCCCACAATGGGGAAATTAATTAAAGCAGCAGCATCCACACATCTGTCTATGAGGAGTGATCGGTCCAAAGGAAACATGCCAGACTTCATTGATGAACCTGGACCTTCAAACTCAAAGTAAGAATCCGTTTCCACTTTTACTGAGCTGTTGAAATATTAGTAGATGAATGTGAGCTTGAACTTTTCTCCTTCAACTATCAGGCTGCAGCACCGAGCCACAATTGAATCGGTGAATTTAAAAAGGGCCCAAGTCCACACTTTTTCAATGGGGACTTGGGCCCTTTTTGAATTCACCGATTCAATTGTTAGAAGTGAATTTTTCTGGTTAAAGGAGCTCAGTAACTTCAGTAAACCTTTTTTTTTCCACAATATTTTTATTGAACCTTTTTTACAAACATAACACAAACAATCAAACACTAACACTAAAGTAATAAAAAAAAATGTACTAAAACACACCTACAACCACCAACAGGAACAGGTCTTCAACAATGCTCCTCTGTTTAGTCTAGGCAATCCATTACATAAGTATACATATTATACATTCACCAGTTTGGAATTTACAAGGTCCACACACATCATTCACCTTCTTCTTCAAAAGTTATGTTTTAAATTCTTTACATAATCAATGAAAGGTCTCCATATATTCTCAAACACAGTTTCCTTTGATTTCAGTATGTATGTTATTCTTTCTAGTGGAAGGTTTGTTAACATCTGTCTTAACCACTGAGTCACATCTGGTCTATGAGTCTTTTTCCACAATAGTGCAATACATTTTTTGGCATTAAGCAAACTGAGGTCTATGAATGCTCTTTCACTTTTATTAAAGTTGTGCTTTTCTGGATGCAGACCCAACAAAAGCAGTTTAGGATTCAATATGATTTGTTTTGAAATTATTTTTTCAATTGTTCCCTTCACCTCTTCCCAAAACATTCTAATTTTTCTACATTCCCATAAACAATGAAATAAGGTTCCTTTACTTTCCATACATTTTGTGCATGTATCTGGTATGTTTTTGTTATATCTATTTAATTCCACCGGTGTAACATACATCCGCATTAACCATTTAAAATGTATCAATTTTAGACGTACATTTATTGATTTGGTTTGAGCTTCTGTACAAGCCAATTCCCATTGTTCCTTTGAGATTTCAGTTTGCAGGTCTTCTTTCCAATAATTCAGTCTTTTCTGTGAGTTTTCACTTGAAGATAATGTCAATGAGTTATAAAACTCTGAAATAATACCCTTTCTCTTACTATCTTTCGTCAAGATTTTTTCCAAGGATGAATAAATAGGTCGAGTGAGAGCATTGTTTTGATTTGATCGAATAAAGTTCCTAATCTGAAGATATTTGAAAAAATGTGTTCTATTAAGATTAAATTTGATCCTCAGCTCTTCAAAAGACATTATGTTATCTGAACATGACAAATATAAATCTTGAATTTTTTGGATCCCTTTTAAATTCCATACTTTAAATACAGCATCCGCTCTCCCTGGTTTAAAATATCGATTACCCCCTATTGGACTAAATTGTGACAGTAAGTGTGGTTCTTTTAAATATTTTTTAGTTTCACACCATATTTTGATCATATGCTTTACAAATGGATTTTTAACTTGTTTCTGTAATTTTTTTGCCAAGTCTGAGTATATGAATATGGGAAGAGGTAAAGGTAAATTGTATGATTCCATTTCAGTCCAGTGAGGGAGATCATTTGATGAAAAATAATATGTCATAGACCTCAGTTGTGCTGACCAGTAATACACCATAAAGTTTGGACATTTCAGACCTCCACCATCAAATGGTAAATATAGTAAGGACAGACGTAATCTAGCCTTCCTATTGTTCCATATAAACTCCACTAACTTTTTTTTAATTCTTGAGAATAGATCTGAAGGTGGTGGTAAAGGAATGTATTGAAATAAATAAAGTATTTTGGGTAAGATATTACTTTTAAGTATATTAATTCTCCCAATCATCGACATTGGTAGTGACATCCATCTCTGAATTAACTCATTAATGTCTGTCATTAAGGCTTCGTAGTTGGCACTGGCGACTGATTCCAGCTTGGGCACAATTTGAATTCCTAAATATTTAAACTGATTTACAACATTGAATTGATTTACCTCAGAAGCTGGGTGCTTTCTCTGGGACTCATTTAGCATTAATATTGAAGATTTAGTTTTATTTATTTTATATCCTGATATTTCCCCAAAATTCTTTATTAAATTCAACAAGGTCAGAATTGATTTTTTAAGATTCGACATAAACAAAATTATGTCATCGGCATACAGGGAGATTTTATGTTCTGTTGGTCCAACCTTAATTCCATCTATTTGCGGATGTAAACGTACTGCCATCGCTAAAGGCTCAATTGCCATAGTAAACAGTAAAGGTGAAAGTGGACAGCCTTGTCGACATCCTCTATTGATTTTTATTGATTTTGAGATATTACTGTTTGTTAGGATTTCTGCTGTAGCATTATTATATATTATCTGAACCCATTTTATGAAATTATTTTCAAATCCAAACCTTTGTAAGACTTCAAAAAGAAAGGGCCATTCGACCCTATCAAAGGCCTTTTCGGCGTCCAATGATAGGAGAGCTGTATCCGGTGCTTCTTTATTAGAGTAAATAATATTGAATAATCTTCTTACATTATGGAAGCCTTGTCTTCCCTTTATAAAGCCATTCTGATCTCGGTTAATAATATTTGGTAATATTTCTTGTATTTGTCTGGCTAAAATTTTACAGATTATCTTAAGGTCAGCATTTAATAGGCTTATTGGTCTCATATTTTCACATTTATTAGAGGGTTTACCTGGTTTTGGCAACAGTATAATTAAGGCATTATTCATGTATGATGGTAAATTACTATTTTGAAATGCTTCTAAAACCATTTCCAAAAAAGGTTTTATTAATTTATTCTTAAATTTTTTATAGAGGTCAACTGGAAGACCATCTGGTCCTGCACTTTTTCCTGATTTCATATTATCAATGGCTAGCCCAACTTCTTCTTGACTAATTTTAGACTCCAGTATCTCCCTGTTTTCATTTGGAATACACGGTATAGATAGTCCGTCCAAAAACCCATTTAGTTTTGTTAAGTCAGTTTCGTTTTTTGTATCATATAATTTTTCATAGTAATCCCTAAAGGCTCTATTAATTTCTAAAGGATCTACAACTACCTGTCCGTTACTTATAATACTGGTAATTGGTGTTTTAGATTCTAATTGTTTAATCTGCCATGCCAATAATTTTCCTGATTTTTCACCTTGTTCATAAAAAGATTGCTTCAATCTTAGAAGACTCGAGGCAGCTCTATTCGCTGATTTTTTGTCATATTCAGCTCTCAGAATTATTAATTCATTCTCTAACTTTGGGTCACTTCCTGCATACACTTTTTCTTGAAGAATTTTTAATTTGTGTTCCAATTGAACTCTCTCCTCTCGAGTCTTCTTAGATTTTGAACCTGTATAACTAATAATATGTCCCCTAATAAAAGCTTTGAAAGCCTCCCACTTTATACATGCTGATGTTTGTGTAGTATTAATATTGAAGAACTCATCTATCTGTTTTTCTATGTACTTAACAAATTCCTCATCCTGAAGCCATTTATGCTGAAATTGCCACCTACCTGGCTCCTTTGTCAATTTCTTATATATATATACATACATATGCTGCACGGTGGCGCAGTGGTTTAGCACTGTGGCAGCACAGTTTTACCCTCGGCCGGGGGATCGCGGGGATCATGAGATCGTGGGTTCGATCCCAGCCCCCGACCAACAGTGAGCTGTGTGGAGTTTGCATGTTCTCCCCGTGTTGCGTGGGTTTACTCCAGGATTTCTCCGGTTTCCTCCCACATACCAAAAACATGTAGGTTTAGGGCGCTCGCACACGCAGCGACCGGCAGCCGGTGGCTTGTCACCAGACTGCAAACCAAATCTACCTACGGGTACAAATAAGTAACAAAAAAAAAAAAAAAAAAAAAAAAAAAAAAAAAAATATATACATATATGAGACAACAGGGTGCATGATCAGAGATCACAATATTATCATAAAAGCAGTTTTGAATCTTGGACCTTAATTCTGTGGAGATCAAAAAATAGTCAATACGTGAGAATGACTTGTAGGTATTAGAATAACAAGAGTAGGCTTTAACTTGTGGTTTCATTTCTCTCCATATATCCAGCAATCTCAATTCTTTCATAGAATGCTTAATGATCATCCTGCATCCATTGTGTGTACAGTCCAGTCCTGTTGATCTGTCTATACCGGGATTCAATGTACAATTAAAATCCCCTGCTATTATATGTTGCCCTGTAAGTGATGATAAGATAAGAAATAAATTGGCAAAGAACTTTTGATCATCTATGTTGGAACCGTATAAGTTCACCAGATTTATGTTTTCTAATAGCAAAGATCCTTGAATAATTAGATATCTTCCAAATTTGTCTCCAATTACATTTTTCACTTGAAATGGGACTGATTTATGTATGAGAGTCATAACTCCCCTGGCTCGGGATGAAAATGATGAGGTGAACACACTTCCTTGCCATCTTCTCCTAATTCTTTTTACATCCTCCTCTATTAGATGGGTTTCTTGTAAAAAACACAATTTTTGAACCTATGTCTTTTATTTTATTCATAACTTGTTTAAGTTTTTTTAAATTTTGTAGACCTCTGCAATTCCATGAAGTTAAATTAAGATTAACGCTTTGGTCTATGATCAATAGGGGGTTTAGGATTACCTCGCAATATAAACATGCTCATACAGAGAAGCAAAAACATGAGTGGTTGAACATTCATCCTACAAACTACACACAAACAAATTCCCCCTTCCCACCTTCGTGGTAAACCCCCCAAAATCAAAAAAAAAAATTCCATCTCCCGCTATAGCCATCGACCGCTCCACACCCACGAGGATCAGCCAAAGCCACTCCTTCTTCATCCTCCCAATCACCCTAACTCTACTGCTTTTAATAATGTAACATTAACTCTCTTCTGTAATTTTCCAATTTAACTCCAAAATTTTATAGCAATTTTGTACATCATATTTTTTTTTTAATATGTAATACAATCTATATTTTGTAAACTTGCTATATGCTTCAAATCAGTTAAATGCCTATGTAAATGCTTAAATATTCTACCCTATATTCTGTTCATGCTTAGTTCCCACCAGTCTCTTCCTGGATCTTCTTGATGAGCTCCTGCGCCTCCTCAGGGGTCTTGAAGATGTGTGTTCTGCCCTTATATGTGACCAGAAGTCTTGCAGGGTGAATTACTCCATGACGAATCCCAAGGTTGCGCAGTTCTTTTCTTTCTTTCAAAGGTCTTTTTATTATTATTAATTGAAGTATCAATACAATACAAAGTATTAGAAATTTTCATTTTTGTTTCAACCAAACAGTAAAAAACTAGAACTTAAAGCCAACAAATGTAAATGCTTCAAAGCACAAAAACCTTTAAATAAACAATAAAAAAAAAAAAAAATACAAAGAAAAATTGTGTGTGTGAAGTGGGGGTGGGGTAAAGGGGATATGAGCTACTCAGAAACTATAATCGTGGGTCTTTCAAAGAAATCAAGAAACGGGCGCCATAATTTATAGAATTTGTTTTCAGAGCCACAGACTGTATATCTGATTTTTTCTAAATCCAAACAGGACATTATATCTTTTATCCACTGTAAATGTGAAGGGGGCGAAGAGTCTTTCCACTTCAGTAATACAGCACGTCTGGCCAATAATAATGAAAATTTGAATACTTTTAATTTGGAACTTGGCAAGACAAGTTCTGGAGCCACACCAAAAATGGCGCATAATGGATCAGGTTTAATTTGATATTGCAGGACTTCAGACATAGTGATAAAAACAGAATGCCAAAAATTCATCAATGCAGGGCAGGACCAATACATGTGAAGCAAAGTGCCAGGAGCGCTACCACACTTTTCACAAGTTGGGTCTATATCCGAGTAAATACGTGCTAACTTAACCTTGGACAGGTGCATCCGGTGTACAATCTTAAATTGAATAAGAGCGTGACGAGCACACATTGATACAGTGTGAACCTGGCCAAGAATAGAGTCCCACAGTTCATCAGTAAAAGTAAAATTAAGATCTTGTTCCCAGTTCAATTTGATAGCGGCCAGAGAAGAAGATTGTAAATTTGAAATTAAATTATATAAAACTGACATTACCCCCTTAGAAGTTGGTTTAACTAATAAAAAATCATCTAGAGGATTATCAGAAGGTTTTTGAGGGAATTGTTTTGTCATGGTTTGCACATAATGTCTGACCTGGAGGAAGCGGAAAAAATGTGTAGAAGTGATGTCGAATTTGGTGGAAAGTTGAGAAAAACTTGCAAATTGACCATCAAAATATAAATCCGCAAAAGATTTTAAACCTTTTCTGTGCCATATATGAAATGCACTATCAATAGTTGATGGGGTAAATAAATGATTTGCGGCAATTGGACTTCTAATGGAAAAAAACTGAAGACCGAAATTTTTCCTGAATTGAGACCAAATTCTAAGAGACTGACGAACTACTTTATTATTACCCAATGTAGACAAAGCAAGGGGAAGTGGTGAACCTAAAATTGCCGGTAGGGAAGTTTGATTGTCCACATGTGACTCCATAAGGATCCAAATAGGTGATTTGGGTTCCAGATAAAAATGTTTCCAATATAACATGCACCTGATATTTGCTGCCCAGTAGTAATATTGAAAGTTAGGCAGAGCCATGCCACCTACTGATTTGGGTCTTTGAAGAAAAACTTTCCTCAATCTCAGATGTTTACCATTCCAAATAAATGAGGTAATCAGAGAGTCCAAAGACTTAAAAAAGGATTTAGGAATAAAAATGGGGAGACATTGAAACAAATATAAAAACTTTGGAAGTAACATCATTTTTACAGAATTGATTCTGCCAATTAAAGACAAGGATAATGGGGACCATTTGGAAAGTATTAACTTGCACTGGTCAAGTAAGGGGAGAAAATTATTTTTAAACAAGTAATTAAATTGTTTAGTGACACATATCCCAAGATAATTAAAATGATCAATAACAACCTTGAAAGGAAAATTTTCAAAATCCTGAACTTGAATCTTTTCATTAATCAGAAACAATTCACTCTTATTAAGATTAATTTTATAACCAGAAAACCTACTAAAACTATCCAAAATATTAAGTATAGCGGGTAATGAAGTAAGTGGGTTGGAGAGAAATAATAAAAGATCATCAGCATAGAGTGAAACCCTATGCTCAATGCCACCCCTACGAATGCCTAGAAAGTCCCGGCTCCCACGGATTGCAATAGCTAACGGCTCAACTGCCAAGGCAAAGAGCAACGGGCTCAAAGGACAGCCTTGCCTCGTACCACGGTAAAGTCTAAAATAGTCAGAATAGCGACAATTAGTTAACACTGAAGCTAAAGGACTAGCATAGAGAAGTTTAATCCAGGAACAGAAGGAAGGACCAAAACCGAACCTCTCCAAAGTAAAAAAACAAATACTCCCACTCAACCCTATCGAATGCCTTTTCAGCGTCCAAACTAATAAGACATTCAGGTATGTTGTGGTGAGGAGTATAAATAATATTAAACAACCGCCGCAAGTTAAAAAAAGAATGGCGATTTTTAATGAAACCGGTTTGGTCCTGTGAAATTATAAAAGGAAGAATCTTTTCCAACCTTGAAGCTAACAACTTTGACAAAATTTTAACATCGGTATTTAACAAGGAAATAGGCCTGTAAGAAGCACAATCAACAGGATCCTTATCCTTTTTAAGCAACACAGTGATACAGGCCTGATAGCATGAAGGAGGAAGTGTACCAGAGTCAAGCGACTCTGTAAAAACTTGACAAAGGAAAGGGGCGAGGTCATCAGAGAATTTTTTGAAAAAATCAGCGGAAAACCCATCAGGTCCTGGAGATTTTCCTGATTGCATGGATGATATTGCCAGCTGAATTTCTTCTTTTGTGATGGGAGCTTCTAAAATTTGCCGAGATTCTGAAGAAATCGAAGGAATATCAATAGAATCAAAAAAAATTTCCAAATCCTTTAAGTTTGTTGTATATTCTGAGGTATATAATTTGGAATAAAATGACCTGAAAATATCATTAATCGCTTGTTGGTCAGATGTCACCTCTCCTTTATCTGTCCTAACTCCAGTAATAATTTGCTTAGCTCTAATACCACGTAGTTGATTAGCTAGAAGTTTACTGGTTTTTTCGCCATGTTCATAAAATTCACTCTTGTTCCTTATTAAACAACCTTCAATTTGTCGAGTAGAAAGTAAATTAAGTTTAGTTTGTAATGTCATACGTTCCTTGTACAGAGCGGGTGATGGAGATTGAGCATATTGTCTGTCAATGTCCAGGATTTGATCTAAAATAGCCTTCTGTTCCTGTATTAAGGATCGTCTTTTAAATGCTGCCAATGAAATAAATTCCCCCCTAAGAAATGCCTTCATGGCCTCCCATATCGTTTTATTTGACATACCAGGAGTTTTATTTTCTTTCAAAAAAAAATTAATTTTAGAAGAAATATTCGCAACCAATTTTTCATCTGTAAGTAATAATGGATCCAATCTCCAATGCTTTCTCATGGAGTCACATCCATGGAGGATCATTTTAAGTACAAGAGGGGCATGATCAGAAACCGAGATGCTATCATAACTGCAAGAGCAAAGGTTATTAATTAATAAATTGTCAACAAAAAAATAATCTATTCTGGTATAAGTATGGTGTACGTGAGAGAAAAAAGAATAGTCCCTGCCGTTAGGATGTAAAAAACGCCAAGGATCTGTAAGGCTATATTCCTCAAGAAAAGACTTAACATAAGTTGCAGATTTATTAAGACTAGCAGGTTTTGAAGATGAGCGATCTAAGATCGGATCCATATACAAATTAAAGTCACCCCCAAGAATTAGAGAATGAGTATTTAAATCTAGAAGTTGCGAAAAAAGGTTGCGAAAAAAGTGCACATCATCAAAATTCGGTGCATACAGATTAGCCAAAGTGACATGTTTATCGCCAAGTTTACCTGATACTATTACAAATCGTCCATTTTTATCTGATACAACATTAGAGGGAATAAATGGGATATTTCGATCAATAAGAATAGCAGCGCCCCTGGCCTTAGCTTTAAAATTTGAATGAAAAAATTGTCCTGACCAACATTTTGACAAACGCAAGTGGTCGGAATCCTGCAAATGGGTTTCCTGCAAAAACAATACCCCAGGCTTAAACTGCTTTAGACGTGACATGACTCTCTTTCGTTTAATTGGATGGTTCAACCCCTTCACATTCCAGCTTACCAAAGTAAGATTACTATTCATTCAAAGAGTAAAATTTATATATTATGTTGTGTAGCCCAAAGAAGAATAAAGTGAGGTACGGGTAAAAAAAAAAGAAAAAAGGAAGGGGTAAGGGGGGTGTAAATAAAACCATAACAAAAAAACAAAACAAAAATAAATAAATAAAAAAAAAAATAAAAAAAAAAAAAATCCAACAACCAAACCTATAACAACACTCCAGCCGGTTGCAAAAAAACAGCAACCGCTCCATCTCCAGCTCTATTTTCATCCTAACAGAATGCTCCCATACAACTGGTTTCAATCCTGCATAATATGAACGTTTTACCCTAAAAAAAAAATAAATAAATAAGATAAAATTAAAAAAAAGAATTAAGTAAACAACAACGTATAGGGAGCCAATTTTACCTTGTTTTTAAACATCTGAAAATGCATCAATGTCCAGTCAGTGCAGCTTCAATGAAGTAACAAGCAGCCCAGCGCGGCAGCTGGTCAACCCAGAAATGTCCAGTTCAAGGCGAAAATTGCTGGTTTCTCTCCATAGTTTGCATGAAGCAGGTGGCCTCCGAGACGGACGCCAGCCACTGGTTTTTGCCGTCTGGAAGAGTTATCCGGAGCCTGGCGGGGAAAAGAAGAGAAGGACGAAAACCCCTCTTGTACAACTCGGACATAACCTCCTTATATTCGGCTCGTTGCTTCTGAACGTCGGCGTTATAATCCTCGTAGAACTGAAGTTTATGCCCACGATATTCCAAAGTCCCACGGCGTCTCCGCGCTTCTCTCATCACCAAGTCTTTGGTCCGAAACCGGTGGAAACAAATAATGACAGCGCGCGGCTTCCCATTCGGACTCGGCTTGGACATGAGGCTGCGGTGGGCTCTATCCAGCTCTGGGGGAGATGGCAAAGTTTGTGTGCCAAAGACGTCCACCAACAGCCGAGAAAAAAATTCAGATGGCCGTGGACCCACATCAAAGGACTCCGGCAGACCCACCAGACGAATATTCAGCCTCCTGCTTCTTCCCTCCAGGTCAGAAAGTTTGTTTTTCAAAAGTTTGTTCTCCTCCTGTATTGACTCGCATGTAACTTCAAGCGCCGCTAGGCGCTGGCTGACGTCCTCCGCGTTGTTTTCAAGGTCGCCAATGCGTTGCTCCTGGTTCGCCACATCTGCTTGAATTTTGTCCAGCTTACCATTAATAAGTTCAAATGAAGCTTTGAAGTCAGCAGCTATGGACATTCTGTGTTGCTCTAGCAAGGCAACAAGTGCAGGGTTAAGGCTGATACTAGCATCCTCAACTAAGCTGGTGTTAATATTGTTCCCTGCTGCCTCCTTTTCAGTCTGCTTTCTTGTTTTGGACATATTTCAAAACAGATTCTGCACGTATTAAATGTCCAAAACATTAACAGCTTACAGCAAAATAGGGTTTAAAAAGTAAAGAAAAAAATATAGCAGGAGCCAGCAACGCACACACCTACTCCATTGCCAGCACACCTGAAGCCCGTTTTGGACGGATTTCGATCAAACTTTCAGGCGTTGTTGGAAATGGTACCGTCCCCAAGGTATCTAGAAGTAGATTGGGAGGTAGAGCTTTCAGCTATCAAGCTCCCTTCCTGTGGAACCATCTTCCCAGTGGGTTGCGCAGTTCTTTACGGATGGGGTCAAACTGCTTCCTTAATTGTTGGATTCCTGAGGCCAAATCTGGGTAGAACCGCACCTGTTGATCTTGGTATTTAATTTCTCCCTTGGCTCGCGCCGCGTTGGAGATCGTCATCCTGTCTCTGTAGCTGAGGAACTTCATAATTAGCGTCCTCGGTGCTGCCTTGTTATCTCTCGGTGGGCCAATTCGGTGGGCGCTTTCCAAGAAGACTGATGAATTTAGCTCTACGTTGTTCAGCGCCTCCGGGATCCACCCCTCCAAAAAGGAGCATGTATCACGACCTTCGGCTCCCTCCGGTAGACCCACCAGCCTCAGGTTGTTCCGTCTCGACCGGGACTCCAAGTCCAGGACATTATCTTCCAAGTGCGCATCTTTAATTGAAGTCCACCGACGTCATCCTCCGCACTGGAAACACGAAGCTCCACCTGCGTCACTCGCTGCACGCAGTCACCCAATTCTTTTCTCATTGCATCCAACGCTGCCATAATCCCATCAAGTTTAGCGGAAAAGTCTGCTCTCATTGAGGTAATGGCAGCCAGCACTGCACCTGTGCCGCCATCATCAGCAGTCACCGCACCACCGCTAGTTTCATCCGCCATATCTGCAGCTTTTCCTGCTGCGCCACAGACGTGAAAGTCCGTTAATTTGGACTGCTTCGGCGGTTCAATTTTTTCCCCCACCTGATTTCCCAGCCTTAGGCTTCACCGGCATATCCTCGCCCAAACGCTGAGAAAAATTCTGTTCCAAATGAGAGAGTTATTTGCCGAATTTTTATCTCTAGGCGCAGAGCAGAGTGATACGTGTCCTTCTACGTGGCCGCCATAACCGGAAGTCAACTTCAGTAAACCTTTGTTAGAGTCAGACTTCAGTGAAATGATCATTTATCTGGACTTGATCAAACTACTGATACATGATCCATGCTGCCTGTAATCTGCTTCCAGTGAGATAATAAATGGAGTAAAGTTGTGAGTTCCTTCTATCAGTCAGCAGGAGAACACGCCTCACTCTCCACACAGTCACATTCCAGAAAAACTCTTCTGATATGCTGATGGGTTTCAGCAGCAGAATTTCCTGACTCTCCTTTGAGAAGTTGGTGTCTCTGCTGCTGACTGATGTTCAGACCCCTCCACCACTCAAGCATCCACCTGCAGGCTCCAGAGGGGAAGTTGATTGAATGTGTCTGAGCTCATAGAACAGATGGAGAATGCTTTCTGAACGGTGACTGATGTCAGTCAGAAGGTTCATGTTAGTATTGTTGGACCTCACTGCTTCCTTCAACTCTGTTACCTTCACATCACAAACTAACTCTGACAAACTGGTTCATGCTTTGATCATCTGTCAGCTTAGATTATAGCAGCAGCTCATTTACAGGATGGTTTTATATTCATCAGCCAGAGTTCTTCCATGCTAACAGATATTAATCCACTACTGAAATCACTTCACTGACTCCTGCTACAACACAGAGTTCCTGACAAAAACCATCAGTCTCTCATTGGTGTGGCCCCTCACCACATATCTGTCCCCCAACTGTTGGTAACCCAGTCAGGTTTTCAGTCTTTTAGCTAAACTTGGGATAAATTACACTTTATGAATGTTCTATCAGTTCAATTCAATTCAATTCAACTTTATTTATATAGCACAATTTCACAACAACAGTCATCTCATAGCACTATCAACTGTAGGGGGAACCCCCACAGTTGCAGAAAGACCCCAGCAATCGATCCCCTGTGAGCAAGCACTTGGCGACGGTGGAGAGGAAAAACTCCCTTTTAACAGGAAGAAACCTCCAGCAGAACCAGGCTCAGGGAGGGGCAGTCATCTGCTGCGACTGGCTGGGGGGTGAGGGGATAGAGAAGAAGAAAAGAACAGACATGTAGAGAGCAAACAGCACGATGGGGACTCAATCTATGGGAGAGAACAAACAAATGTTAATGACCAGCAAAAAAAATATTTAATTGAGAGTGAGGAAAGGAGTGAGGCCCAGTGCATTACTGGAGGTCCCCCGGCTGACTAAACCTATTAGCAGCATAACTAAGGGAGGGGTCAGAAACACATGATCCCTCCCTAATTGTAGGCTATATCAAAAAGGTAGGTTTTAGCCCTATTCTTAAAAACAGAGATCGAGTCTGACTCCCGAATCCAGATTGGCAGCTGGTTCCACAGGAGAGGAGCTTGTTGTTCTTTCTCTAGAACACCAGTCTCCAATATTTTATTCCTGAGTTTGTTTGTTTGTTTTTTTTTGTTTGGTTCTGCAGACAGTGCATCTCCTCATACTGGGACCAGTCTGCTTCATCAGGATCCTCCTCCTGTCCCCAGTATGGACAAAGATCCAAAACTGGTGAGAGTGTAAAAATCTTCACATTTCTAAACACATCCAGTCTTGGAACAGAATCTTTCTCCATAGTTTAGATGTTTCTGTGTCTCTAACTTTTGTTTTCTCAGCAGATGATGGTCTGCAGGAGGTTTTAGATGAACATAAGATCAGTCTGAAGAAGAGATGTGAACATGTGACTGAAGGAAGTGATGAAACGGGAAGTGGAACCCTCCTCAACAGCATCTACACTGAACTCTACATCACAGAGGGACAGAGCGAAGAGGTTCAGACCCAACATGAGGTGAGGCAGCTGGAGATGGTTTCCAAGATGGACTCCCTCCATGACACTCCAATCAGGTGCCACGACATCTTTAAAGCCTTCCCTGACCAACAGAGACCCATCAGAGTGGTTCTGACCAGCGGCGTCGCTGGTGTAGGAAAAACCTTCTCAGTGCTGAAGTTCTCTCTGGACTGGGCAAAGGGCTTGGAGAACCAACATGTCAGTGTGGTGATTGTGCTTCCATTCAGGGAGCTGAACCTGATCAGAGATGAGCGGTACAGTCTTCTGGAGCTGCTCCATGTTTTCTATCCAACATTACAGAAGGTCACAGCAGAGAAGCTCGCTGTCTGTAAGCTTTTGTTCATCTTTGATGGCCTGGATGAAAGCAGACTTTCATTGGATTTCACCAACAGGAACCTCGTGTCTGTCACACAGAAGTCATCAGTCAGGGAGCTGCTGGCAAATCTCATCCAGGGAAATCTGCTTCCCTCAGCTCTCATCTGGATAACTTCCAGACCTGCAGCAGCCAATCAGATCCCTCCTACATGTGTGGACAGGATGACAGAAGTACGAGGCTTCACTGATGACCAGAAGGAGGAGTACTTCAGGAGGAGATTCAGTGATGAAGAACTGTCCAGCAGAATCATCTCCCACATGAAGACATCCAGGAGCCTCCACATCATGTGTAGAATCCCAGTCTTCTGCTGGATCACTGCTACAGTTCTGGAGCACATGTTGACTACAAAGAAGAGAGAAGAACTGCCCAAGACCCTGACTGACATGTACTCCCATTTCCTGCTGGTCCAGACAAAGAGGAAGAAGGAGAAGTACCATGAGGGACATGAGACAAGTCCACAGGAGCTGACAGAGGCTGACAGGGAAGTTCTTCTGAAGCTAGGGAGGCTGGCATTTGAACATCTGGAGAAAGGAAACATCATGTTCTACCAAGAAGACCTGGAGCAGTGTGGTCTGGATGTCACAGAGGCCTCGGTGTACTCAGGAGTTTGTACACAGATCTTCAGAAGAGAGTGTGTGTTCCAGAAAGCGGTCTACTGCTTTGTTCATCTGAGCATTCAGGAGTTTCTGGCTGCAGTCTACATGTTCAACTTTCTCACCACCAAGAAGACTGAGGTTCTGGAGAATTTTCTTGGGAAGATGGAGGACAGCTCTTCTTTGCATGTTTTCCTCAAGAGCATCATGGAGAAATCCCTTAAAAGTGAAAATGGCCACCTGGACCTCTTTGTTCGCTTCCTTCATGGCCTCTCTCTGGAGTCCAACCAGAGACTCTTAGGAGGCTTGGTGGGTCAGACAAACAGACTACAAACCATCCAGATCCAGAGATTGTTTAATAGTCTGTTTATTCAGACAGAGAGCAGACAACAAATCATCCAGAGAGTCATCAACAACCTGAAGGAGATGAACAGTGATGAAATCTCTCCTGACGGAAGTATTAACATCTTCCACTGTCTGATGGAGATGAATGACCTGTCAGTTCATCAGGAGATCCAAGAGTTCCTGAAGTCAGAGAACAGATCAGAGAAGGAACTCTCTGTGTTCCACTGTTCAGCTCTGGCCTACATGCTGCAGATGTCAGAGGCGGTTCTGGATAAGTTCAACGTGAGCAACTACAAGACATCAGAGTTGGGAAAACAGAGACTGATTCCAGCTGTGAGGAGCTGCAGGAAGGCTGGGTGAGTCCAGATGTCCAGAAAATCACATTGAAGGATTTTTAATGAATTAATTGGTAAATTCCTCTGTAAAATAAGTATTTGGTCAATAACAAAAGTTCATCTCAATACTTTGTTATAGACCCTCTGTTGGCAATGACAGAGGTCAAACGTTTTCTGTAAGTCTTCACAAGGTTTTCACACACTGTTGCTGGTATTTTGGCCCATTCCTCCATGCAGATCTCCTCTAGAGCAGTGATGTTTTGGGGCTGTCGCTGGACAACACGGACTTTCAACTCCTTCCAAAGATTTTCTATGGGGTTGAGATCTGGAGACTGGCTAGGCCACTCCAGGACCTTGAAATGCTTCTTACGAAGCCACTTCTTCGTTGCCCGGGCAGTGTGTTTGGGATCATTGTCATGCTGAAAGATCCAGCCACATTTCATCTTCAATGCCCTTGCTGATGGAAAGAGGTTTTCACTCAAAATCTCACTATACATGGCCCCATTCATTCTTTCCTTTACACGGATCAGTCGTCCTGGTCCCTTTGCAGAAAAACAGCCCCAAAGCATGATGTTTCCACCCCCCCTGCTTCACAGTAGGTATGGTGTTCTTTCTCCTCCAAACACGACAAGTAGAGTTTTTACCAAAAAGTTCTATTTTGGTTTCATCTGACCATATGACATTCTCCCAATCCTCTTCTGGATCATCCAAATGCTCTCTAGCAAACTTCAGACGGGCCTGGACATGTACTGGCTTAAGCAGGGGGACACGTCTGGCACTGCAGGATTTGAGTCCCTGGCGGCGTAGTGTGTTACTGATGTAGCCTTTGTTACTTTGGTCCCAGCTCTCTGCAGGTCATTCACTAGGTCCCCCTAGGTTCTGAGATTTTTGCTCACCATTCTCGTGATCATTTTGACCCCATGGGGTGAGATCTTGCGTGGAGCTCCAGATGGAGGGAGATTATCAGTGGTCTTGTATGTCTTCCATTTTCTAATAATTGCTCCCACAGTTGATTTCTTCACACCAAGCTTCTTACCTATTGCAGATTCAGTCTTCCCAGCCTGATGCAGGTCTACAATTTTGTTTCTGGTGTCCTTTGACAGCTCTTTGGTCTTGGCCATAGTGGAGTTTGGAGTCTGACTGTTTGAGGTTGTGGACAGGTGTCTTTTATACTGATAATGAGTTCAAACAGGTGCCATTAATACAGGTAACAAGTGGAGGACAGAGGAGCCTCTCAAAGAAGAAGTTACAGGTCTGTGAGAGCCAGAAATCTTGCTTGTTTGTAGGTGACCAAATATTTATTTTACCAAGGAATTTACCAATCAATTCATTAAAAATCCTTCAATGTGATTTTCTGGATTTTTTTTTCTTCTCATTTTGTCTCTCATAGTTGAGGTATACCTATGATGAAAATTGGAGACCTCTCTCATCTTTAAAGTGGGAGAACTTGCACAATTGGTGGCTGACTAAATACTTTTGGGACCATGTGTAGCGGGGATGCCCAAGGGCTGTTTGAGCGCCTGATGATGCCTAACCTTTCCAGGTTGGCGAACTCCTCGCGCGCTATGGCCAGTTTAGCTGCAAAAACGGGCGGCCCGGTGGTGGTGATAAAGTGCTCCACCCTGTGTTTAGCGATGGCCGCCGAAAACGTCGGGACCGTGAGTGCTGGGAACTGAGTGAGCAGTGTGTGGAACTTGCCTCCTGTAGCTGTGACGTTGGCTTGTGCTGTTGGCCGGGTCACTCGAGCTATACAGGGAAGAGAGTCAAAGGACAGTGCATTAACTAGGCGCCTGTTAGCAACATCAACCAGTAAACCATGTGCACACAGAAAATCAGCCCCCAGTATATGCTAATTCAGTGCTGCTATGACAAAAGTCCACTGATATGTACGGCCATGTAGAGATAATAGCAGAGTCCTCTCACCGAAGGTCTTAATGTCCGAGCCGTTTGCCGCCAACATCTCGGGGCCGCTAGATCTTGCCAGCCGGTCAGCGTAGGTCGGCTGGATGAAGCTCTTCTGGGCTCCGGTGTCCACGAGGAAATGCCTCCCCGAGCGTGCGTCCGTCAGGTAGAGCAGCTTGTTTTCCTCCCCGAGGGTTGCAGCTGCTACCGACCCCCGGTCTTGGCGTTTCCCGAGCGCTTGAACTGGCATGGTGGCATACATCTGCGTGCCTTCTCTCCGAAGCGGCGGTGGTAGAAACAAAGCGTGTCTCCCTCGCGCTCCTTGGCCCCTGCTGCTGCTGCCGTCAGTGGCTCCTCACTTCCTCTGGTCGTCTTGCTGGGCTCCGCCGCTGCCGTGATGACTGTGAACGCCCTGGTGGCGGTAATGATCCGGTCTGCCTCCTGGGCTAGCGCACGAAAGTTCCGCGCGGCCAGCAATGGCGAATTGGCCAGGGCCGCTCTCGCCGCTGTCGGAAGGTTTCGGAGGAAGAGGTGGGCAAAAAGAAAATTGTCGTCATCCGTGCCCCTTAACGCCAGCATCTTCTCCATGAAGTCTATGGCCGAACCATCTCCTAACTCGGTCCGCGTCAGAAGCCTCTCTGCTCTCTCACTGTCCGAGAGTGTGTAGCGCTGGATGAGCACAGCCTTGAGCGCCTCGTATCTGTTGCCAGTTGGTGGCTGATCGAGCAGGCTCGCTATGTGCTGAGCTGTGCGGGCTTCGAGCACTGCGACCACGTAGTAAAATTTGGTGTCATCTGCCGTTATTCCCCGGAGGGCGAACTGCACCTCGATGAGGTGGAACCAGGAGCGTGGGTTGTGCTGCCAAAAATCCGGTAGCTTGACTGCAACGGCACATGCGTGGCTGGAGGTTCCCGTCGAGGTCGGCTCCGGGGATCTTGTCTCGTGTTCCATGATACGTCTTGGGTCACCAGTGTGGAGCGTGTAAATGAAGAGGCAGGTTTGTCTCAGACGATTTATTACACACTCTCACATCTCAAGCATAGACAGAATGACATTCCAGCAGAAACTCCTCTCTTAAATATCTTGGCATTCTTCCAGCATTTTCTAACACACAAAAGATGACCTTTGCGTCACATCACATTTAACCCCCTCATCCTTAACACCTCACTGTTATCTCACTAGGAAACCCCTGCTCTTTGTTCCCACAGTCTCCTGTCTGAGATGGTACATAATCAGGCTCTCCCCAGGTGCCACAATACGAACAGAGAGAATGCATGGCACATTAGCATATTGATATACTTATCAGTCAATACATATAATTAGCCTGACCCTGGCGCCCGGACATCTTCACCTTAATCCGGGGATGTATAAACAATATTGTTCTGGTTGTCTCCTAGGGGCTCTCTGTCCGTGTGCAATCCCTGCTGAGCGTGAATAGTATCAGTCTGCATTGTGCTGGGTCACCACAGCAGTACCTTGATTTTTGGTCTGACTAGTGGGGAGAGTTTCTGATCACACTGTAAAATTTCAAGTTTCTACATATTACCGTTTTTGCTGTCCATGCACTTTAGTGAAGAAGAACAGGTTTGCTGCAGCACAGCTGCTTGGAAACCTAATTATAAAGTACTTCAACTGACATTTCTGCCCCTATGTCCTATAGACATAAAATCTGACTGTATTTAACAGATAAGTGAACAATAGAATCATGTGTCTCTTCTGTAAGTTGCCAGCATGGTGGTTCAGTGGTTAGCACTGTTGCCTCACAGCTAGGAGGTTCCTGGTTTGATCCTCCTGGTTGACAGGGCTCTTTCTTTGTGGACTGTGAATGTTCTCACTGAGCATGTGTGGGTTTACTCCAGATGCTCAGATTTCTTCCCACAGTCCAAAGACATGCATGTTAGGTTAACTGGTGATTCTCCATTGGCTGTAGGTGTCTCTCTGAAGCCCACAGAACAGAGGCTGAATATGACTAGTAGTTAAAACACTGAGTGGTAACTAAGATTAGAAAAGCTCTCTATAAATCCAGGTCCTTCCCTGACAGACTGTGGACATCATGGAAGCCTAGATGGAACATTTTCCCTCCTTCATCTGCAGATTAAAGCCAAACACAAGATTAGATAGATATATATAGTTTATTTCGAACACAAAAAATATAACAAAAAACAAGCAAATAGCAAATGCAATAAAGTTACAGTATACACTGTTCGAAAGGGAGAAGGAAGAAGTGAACACTTATTAATTCCAACTCCTCTTTTCCATCGATACACCCATGTGAAATTTTATACAAATTACTACCTTTAAGATCCCAAGTAAACAATTTACTGTATTTTTTACAGATCAACATTAACACCTGTCCATTCTAACATACAATGAAGTCCATATATCAAAACCAGTCTCAAATGACACAGATACACACAGTGCTGTCCCACCCACCATTCCATAGTGTCCCATAATGTCCCAGAGTGAACATAATGAATCGTACATATAAATTCTACCCTTCTAACATATATCCTTTCAACAAATGGTGCTTATACCTCTTTTTGAATTGATTTCTGTTTGTACATAGTTTCAGTTCTGGCTCCAGACTGTTCCACAAATCCACCCCACAGACAGATATGCACATACTTTTCTTGGTTGTACGTATCTTGGGTTTTGTGAAGTTTAAGTCTCCTCTCAAATTATGATCATTGTCTCTTTTTTTTAAATATTTTTTGTATGTTAGATGGGAGTTGATTGTTAATTGCCCTGTACATTACTTGTGCTGTCTTAAATTTAATTAAATCGATGAACTTTATAAGATAAGATAAGATAAGATAAGCCTTTATTAGTCCCACAATGGGGAAATTCCAGGATTGCAACAGCATAGGGATAGCAACACTCAGAGCAACAATCAGAAGGCAAGAAAAAACAACATCTAGTAAACATATGTCCATATTACTATAAATGTATATATATAGACACACAGTGCAGAGCATTATGGCTGGTGAATGTGCAGCAGAAAGTCTAAGCTCTCTCTCCGCGGATGCAGCGGGCCAGCTGGAAGTCTTTGGGCATGATGGTGACCCCCTTAGCGAAGAAGAGACCCACCAGGTGGGCCTCGCTGGTCTCCTGCAGAGCCATGACGGCGAAGCTCAGGAAACGCAGGACGGTCTTGAAGTCCTGAGCGATCTCCCTCACCAGGCGCTGGACGGGCAGCTTACGGATGAGCAGCTCCGTGGATTTCTGGTAGCGACGGATCTCTCTCAGAGCCACGGGCCTGTGACGGCGAGGCCTCTTCACTCTGCCGGTGGCCAGAGCGCCTCTCCGAGCAGCCCTGGTGGCTAGCTGTCTCCTGGGGGGCTTCTTCCTCCAGTAGATTTTACGGGCGGTCTGCTTGGTTCTTGCCATCGCTCTTTATTATTCTGTCTTATATTTCTTTCACGCCGCCTAAACTCCAGCCCGGCACCCGCGTCCTTTTCGCTACAGCTCCCGGTATGTCGAGTTTCCCATTAGCACCGGGAGGCGGCCAAGTGCTAGCTAGCACTAGCTCCTCCCCGCTGTAACGTCTCCCGCTGCAAACCGTGGCTTCGTCCGCCGACCCGGGAGACCCCCGGGGCGATCCGTGCGTCCGTGATATATATACAGAGTGAAAGGTGTAGAAAGGAGAAGGAAGATAAAAAAAAAAAAAAAAGGCTGTTGCAACAGGCAGCCAACTCGTGTGGCGCCGCCGGTCCGGCGGAACCGGAACCGGAAAAAAAATTATGACATGTGACTTCAAGAACAACGAATTGGTATGGTCTCTATATCCTGCATTGTTTATTATCCTTATAGCTCTTTTTTGTGATGTGCATATTGACTGTAGGTTGGTCTTGTAGGTGTTTCCCCAGACTTCTACACAGTAGTTAAGATAAGGTAAAAACAGTGAATTGTACAGTAAGACCAATGATTTATAGTCCAAGATGTGTCTTGTCTTCCCCAGTATGCCTATACATTTTGCTAATTTAGCCCGGATGTGACTGATGTGAGGTTTCCAGCAGATTTTACTGTCTAGCGTCACCCCCAGAAACTTATTTTCCTGTACTGTTTGTATTCTGGTATCATCTATCGTTACCATTATTTCATGATTTATTTTATAATTTCCAAACACCATAATCTTTGGGTTTTTTTAGATTTAGAGATAATTTATTTTTGTTGAACCACTGCGTTAATTTTTCCATTTCAGTTGTGACCACCTCTAAAACCTGCTGCAAGTTCTCACCAGTGCAAAGGATATTTGTGTCATCCGCAAACAAAATAAATTTCAGAAATTTTGATACTTGGCATATGTCATTTATATACAAGATAAAGAGTTTGGGTCCCAAAACTGACCCCTGGGGCACACCACAAGTGATGTCCATGCAGGGTGATTTGTGCTCTCCAATTTGTACAAATTGTTGTCTGTTACTTAAATAACTTTCCACCCAACTCAGTCCTACCCCTCTTATCCCATACCTTTCCAGTTTCCTTAGTAGTATTCTGTGGTCAATGGTGTCAAAAGCTTTCTTTAAGTCTATAAATACTCCTACAGCAACCTTTTTTTTGTCTATACAACTAGTAATTTCTTCTATAAGTTCGATCAGTGCCAGATTGTCATTAAAGGTCTGCAGGTGTGAGAGAGACTGAAGAGAATCATTGTGTCACGTCACCACAGTAAGATGAGATGAACTGAAGCTCAGATGAGAAGATCAGATGTTCATCACATCATGATGTCACTCTGGTTTTAATCACATTCACTCTGTGTTCAGATTGTCTGGAGGGACCCATGAAAACCAGTCTGGATTTTAACTTAATTACTTTTTAATCTTGTGACAAATTCAATTTTTATTTTTAAAAGAATTCTGTGTTTTAACTGATTACTTTTTAATCTTTTGACAAATTCAATTTTTATTTTTAAAAGAATTCTGTGTTTTAATGATGTAATTCAGTAATGATGGTAAATGGTGGACAGGTATATCACACAGCAGAGATGGAAGAGACGTCACAGTTAAATGTAGCCACAAAAACAGCAACCTCTGACTGTGGTTATTGTGTATTCTGTTTTCATTTTTTTTTTTTAATCTTTCTTTCCTTTTTTTCTTTTTACTTGTTTCTCCTTTCTAAAGCCCATCCAGGGACAAGAGTTGCAAATTAGCTAATAGCTATACACCTCTTTGTGCAACACATCAGATTGATTGTCATTGATTAATTGTCTATGTTTATTGCACTGTCCCTGTCAAATAAACAAATAATCTAATCTCATATTTATCACTGATAAGCTGAGGAAAAAGAACAAAATCACCTGAACTAGACAGACCTGGCAACCCACCTAAGTCAGAGAAACAGGTCCACCCAGTCAGCAGACATCATAGATGCTTCATGTTCATTGTTAGATTCTGTGGTTCCTCTGTGTTTTCCACGTCACTGACATCATAGGGTCCTGGTTCTGTTTTATAAGAACACTTTTATATTTTCTCTCATCACAGACTGGAGAACTGTGGACTCTCAGAGACTCACTGTGAAGTTGTGGCCTCAGCTCTGAAGTCTAACCCGTCACATCTGACACAGTTGGACATGAGTGGAAACAAGATGAAGGATTCAGGAGTGAAGGTTCTGTGTTCTGGACTGGAGAGTCCAAACTGTCGACTGGAGCTTCTGAGGTCAGTTCACTGATGGAGCTGTTGATGTTTTTCTCTTTTTCACATCTTTGATTGATGTTACAAACTCTTTTTTTAATAAATATTGAGGATTTTTCTGAGCACAAATCAGATGCAGCTTCAGTGTTTTCAGAAATGTTGGATCTTTCCAAACAGCTGAACAACAGTTTTTCCTTTTGGCTCCAAATAGAAGTGAAAGACTTGATCAGGGCTGATTAAAGGCTGACAGAAGTGGAGTCATGATGGAGATGTTTGACAGGACAGTTGTTCAGCCTCCACAGGTTCATGTTGTGGTCCATCAGTCAGTGAAGATGAAGTCAGGACTGATGAGGCTGGAGAGTGTGTGAGGGATGTGAACGAGGCTGTTGAAGATCTGATGGTAGCAGAGAAAAACAGGCTGCAGAGACTTTGAGCTTCTGTGGAAACGGAGAGAGAGACGCTGAGAGAAAGAAGAGAGAGAGCTGAACGTAGGAGCTGATGAAGGTGAAGTTAGGAAGTGTGGTGATGATGATGGTGTGAGAAGCTGATCTGGCTGCTCCAGAGACGAGCCACCCAGCTGCTGTGCTGAGGTGTGTGTTAAAGCAGAGGAAGAAAGAGCAGCCTGACACAGACCCAGACCTGACAAGAGAGCAGCATTCAGGGTCTGTGGAGCATTTAGACACCAGCTGGACAAGAGACGCCACTGTGATGGACGAGGACACACACAGGACATTGATCCTGAAAACAGGAGAGATTTAGAGAAAAAGAGTCAATATTACCAGGATAACACCCCCACAAATTAGCAAGAAAAGTCACAACATTTCTGAAAACAAAGTTTGATGACAAAAAAGTCACAAGTGGATGTGAAATATGCAGACTTTTTTAACCTGAAAAAGGGAACAAATTTATAAAAAAAAATAAGACATATTTATCACAAGAATCAGAAAATTTATCCCAAAACAGTAATTTTTTTTCAAAAACATTATTTCAGACAAAAAGCACCCTCACAATTTTGAAAAAAAAAAAAATCAAAAATTTCAATTTTAGATGAAATAATGTCACAAATTTATGTGAAAATGGCTGTAAATTTACCTGTAAAAGGTAACAATACTGGAAAGGAAAATGTGACAAATTAAATCAAAATGCAGAAAATTTATGCCAAAAATATCAGATATTTTGGAGAAAAGTTACACTTTAATGAGGAAAACCTGCCCACAAACGGGCAACCACAAATTCACAAAAGCTTGGAGGTCAAAGGTCATTGTAAAGCAACCTTCAGGGGTCTAAATGTGGTTTTTGGAGGTTTCTAGATGGAGTCCAGTAACAGGCTGCATGTCTTTGTGCACGTTTGGACTCTGTGTCAAAGCTGCACTTGTCCATCAAGTCAAAGAAAGACGGAGACACAGCAGCTGAATTGACTTTTGTCTTCTCCATCTGCTAGTTTTTTGAAATGAATTTGGCTTCTTTGTAAACATGTGTGGCTTTTCTGCTTTATTTTCAACTTTTTCAATCCTAAATTTGCTTTAAATATGCTGTTTAAGATTTGTTTAAAAGTCTCATCAATAAATGTAAACAACTATTTGCTACTTTATTCTCATGAATTTCCCAAATGTGTAACTTTATTAAACTGGTGTATGTAAAGAACTGAGGTCCACACGAATAGTGGTTTCAACAAAGTTCTCTTTTAAAACTAGGAGCGGGAAACATTAACAGGCGGCAACATCAACACATCGCCATTTTCATACAATATTCACTCGGTGAAGGTCAACTCTGACCTGTGACGTCACCACAGTCTTAAAGACAC
The DNA here is from genome assembly GCA_020510985.1 of Pholidichthys leucotaenia. NCBI lineage: Eukaryota > Metazoa > Chordata > Actinopteri > Cichliformes > Pholidichthyidae > Pholidichthys > Pholidichthys leucotaenia. The sequence goes on along the minus strand of CM035850.1, from coordinate 148,060,223 downwards.
ACCACATATAAATATCACATTATATGACATCTCCCCATTTTTTAGTTTTTTTTTTTTTTCAGAACAAAACAATTTTCAATTCAAACATTTTTTCCATTTCCATTTCACCCTTCCCCACAGCCCATGGCTTAATTACTGAACAAATAGTCACACTTATCACTGTGAACACGTGATTTTCTCTCTTTTTCATTCATTTTTTTTTTCTCTACAAATCTAGTCTTTGCACAGGTTTAATCATTCTACCAGACCGGGTAAACAACAGTCCTTGCTTTGGGTCTGGCGGTTTGAACTGGATTCTGGTAAAATAGTGTCAGCGGCAGCTGCAGTTTCAGGCTGCTGTTTGACGATCTCTGGCTGCAGGTCATTTGGAGCTGAAGAGTGTATCTCTGTGGCTGATTCAGGATCATGTTGCAAGTGACGGCGGTTGCGTCGCAAAGTTGCTCCCTGGGGTGTTTCAATAAGAAAGGAGCGAGGTGTGATGCTTTCTCCTGTGACAACAGCGGGTGTTTTCCAGGATTTCTGATGGTCCAGCTTTGTGAGGACTGAATCTCCTGGCTTTAACGAAGGTAGGGGTTTAGCTCCATGGCGCTGATTAAAGTAGAATGCTTGTTTCTGTTTCTCCATTGCATCCTTATTCCTGACGACTTCCAGATCAGGCCATCGGGGCTGAAGATTCACTTCCAGTGTAGGAAGAGTTGTTTTGATCTTTCGACCCATAAGTAGCTCTGCAGGACTCACGCCTGTGGTGGTGCAGGGCGTTGATCGAAAGCACATGAGGGCGAGCAAAGGATCTTGCTGCTTTAAGATTCTTTTTGCTGTTTGAACTCCCCTCTCTGCATGTCCGTTTCCTTGAGGGTTGTGTGGACTTGAGGTGATGTGCAAAAAGTCAAACTCCCTTGCAAACTTTTTAAATTCTTGGCATGAGAATTGAGGCCCATTGTCAGATATAACCACATCTGGACAACCAAACCTCGCGAACACTGCCTTCAGCTTTAAGATCATCTGAGAAGCAGTGGTTACTGGCAGATGAAGTATCTCGAGGAACCGAGAGAAATAGTCTGACACAACAAGGTAAGTGTGCTTGTTATGCTCACACAGGTCAACAGCAAGTCTCTTCCAGGGTCGATCAGGTAGAGGGGTTGACAAGAGAGGCTCTTTTCGCTGAGCTGGTCTCATCTCATGACACACCTGACAGGACTGGACTTTGCGTTTGATTTCAGATGAGATGCCAGGCCACCACACAGATGTGCAGGCCCGCTCTCTGCATTTTGTCAGACCTTGATGTCCATCATGTATTCGATCCAAGATGTCTGCTCTGAGCACATCCGGAATCAACATGCAGCTTCCTCTGGTGATAATTCCATCGCATTCAGACAGTTCATTTTTGATGGGAAAATAGTCTCTGATAGCTGCTGGGACATTGCCTATGTATTCTGGTCATCCTGACTTGATGTACCACAACACCAACTGTAGGTTACAGTCAGCTGCTGTAGCGGTCTTTATAGTGTCTATTTTCCTTAGATAGTTAAACATGCCCAGGACACGCTTGAGGTCATGCACGTTCTGTGGTGGAGGGAGCTCGCGGATTGCCTTGACTTTATCAGGGTCGGGTCTCACGCCTGATTTGTCGATTTCTTGGCCCAAGAAGTGAAGCTTGTTTTGTCTAAGCTTACATTTTTCTCTGTTCAGTTTAAGTCCGGCTGACTCGATCCTTTCCAGTACCTTGCTGAGACGCTGGTCGTGCTGTTCAGGAGTGTCCCCGTACACCAGTATGTCATCCATGTAGATAGCCACGCCTTCCAGGCCGTTGAGGGTTTCTGTCATTTTGCGCTGAAAAATTTCAGGAGCGCTTGTGATCCCAAATGGAAGACGTTTGAATGCATATCTCCCAAAGGGTGTGATAAAGGTTGTCAATTTACTGCTTTCTGGATGGAGAAGAATCTGCCAAAACCCGGAGGCAGCATCCAATGATGTGAATGTGGTTGCTCCACTAAGTTTTGCAGTGATTTCCTCTGCAGTAGGAAGAACATACCTCTCTCTTCGTACAGCTTCATTTAACCTCTTTAAATCGACACAGATCCGCACTTTTCCATTTTTCCTTGGGACTGGCACCATTGGTGCGCACCAATCTGTAGGATCAATCACAGCTTCAATCACATTATTCTCCTCCATACGCTGCAATTCCTCTTTAACCTTCTGCAAAAGTGGCAAAGGGACACGACGGGCAGTGTGCACTGTGTATGGCTGAGCATTCTCTTTTAACAGGATTTTAACTGGTTCTGTTTTAAGTGTTCCATGCTCACCAAATGCTTTGTGAACTTCTTCAACACACTTCACAAGCCCCATCGACATCGCTGTGTCTCTGCCCAGCAAATTGTTTGCATTATTGCCACTGATGACATACACAGGAAAAGTATATGGTTTTTCCTTGTATTCTGTGAAGGCTTGAAATTTCCCTATACAGTCCAACTGGCCACCCGGGCTGCACAGTGTGACATTAGATGGCTCTAATTCCTTCTTAGGAACTAGTTCGTTAAATGTCTTTTCTCCCATAATGTTTGCATCTGCACCCGTATCAATTTTAAAGTTGACTGGTGTTGTTCCAATTGTAAGCTGTATGGTCCATGGGTCATCATTTCAATTTGTTTTTGTGACTGCGCCCAAAAAAAATGGTGTCTGGGAAACTGTCCCTTCAGTGACTTCTCTGACTGATTTACTGTGACATTTCTTTTCCCAGTGACCCACCTTTTTACACTTGTTGCATGTTGACTTCATGGCTGGGCACTTTTCAGGATCTCTGTGCTTTAATTTTCCACATCTTCCACACCATGAGTCTTTTTGCTCTCCACTTTTTTTCTTCTTTGGTTTAAATGGAGATCTTCCTCTGCCTGCTGCTTTTCCCTGGATCTCCTGCACCGTAGCCTGTGCTTCTCCCTGCTGGTGAACCTGGAGGACAACCTCCTCGGACTGGCGAACTGTTTGACTAGTTTGGGCAAGCGTTAGATCGGTCATTAGCTGCAATCTACGTGACAGTTCTTTATCGAGGATGCCCACAACAATCCGGTCACGGATATGTTCGTCTCTGTTTACACCAAAGTCACAGTGCTCTGACATCTCATAAAGGGCTCTGATAAACATTTCCGCTTTCTCACCAGGCCGCTGCGTCCTCTGGTGAAAACAAGCGCGCTCATGGATCACGTTCCGTTTAGGACAGAAGTACTCGTCGTATTTCCCTAACACAACGTCAAACTTCTTTTGATCCGTTTCCTCCGTAAAGGTGAATGATTTGAAGATGTTTTCAGCTTCAGGGCCCATGGCGTAAATCAGTGAACTGACCTGAACTTCGCCGTCCTCTTTACTCAGTTTTGTAGCCGTCCGGAAACGCAGAAAGCGCTCTTTCCAGCCCGCCCATTCATTTGGACGATGAAAAGGAAAACTTTCCGGGGGATTAAACTTGGCCATCTTACTGAAGCAAAGCGTCCATCAAGCACTTCTGACACCATGTAAAGAACTGAGGTCCACACGAATAGTGGTTTCAACAAAGTTCTCTTTTAAAACTAGGAGCGGGAAACATTAACAGGCGGCAACATCAACACATTGCCATTTTCATATATATTCACTCAGTGAAGGTCAACTCTGACCTGTGACGTCACCACAGTCTTAAAGACACAGCACATATAAATATCACATTATATGACAGTGTATTCCCAGCTTTTCTCAGATGTGTGAAATTAACAACATTAAAAACGATTTTTTCATAAATATGTGACTTGGACAAACGATGAAAAAATGTCAAACTGAGAAATTAAAACTTTTCAATTTTAAGTGATGAAGGAAATAAAAATTTTCTTCAACAATTTCAAAAATGAGGAAAAAGTTCTGAGATTCAAAAGTAGAAAAATATGCTGAAACTTCAGAGAAAAGAGCACAAATGTTTGAGAAAAAACGCTGAAAGAAATTCTGTTTTTGTGAGCAAAGCTGTGATGTTTCAGCTGCAGAGTTTCAGAGCTGAAGTCCCTCCGTCTTTATTGAAGCAGCAGCATGTTGTCATTCACATTAATGAGAGTCTTTTTCTCTTCTTCTATTTGACTGTTTGAACCTGCATCCTGTTGGCTTCAGCTGCTTGGAGTTTCCAGTTTCTAAACTTCTACATTCTGAACCTTCTTCAGCTCTGAACACATGATGAAACACTGAATGATTTCAAGATGAAACTTTGTCTGATAAACTCACATCTTTTATTCTTTATTCAGGTTGAGCAGCTGCAGTTTGTCAGAGATCAGCTGTGATTATCTGGTCTCAGCTCTGAAGTCCAACCCCTCCTATCTCAGACATCTGGATCTGGGTCAGAACCAGCTGCAGGATTCAGGAGTGGAGCAGCTGTGTGGTTTTCTGGAGAGTCCACATTGTAGACTTGAAGCTCTGAGGTCAGACTCCTCATTGTTGTTGTGTCCATGTGTGTTGTGTGTTCAGGGGTCTGCAGCCTGCAGCTCATGTCCACATGTGTCTTTGTTGTCCAGAACCAGCGTCTCCCTCTGACTTGGACAGAAACCATAAAAAAACTCACACATTTATGAAAAATAGAATCAGAATCAGCTTTATTGCCAAGTATATTTACAAGTAAACATACGAGGAATTTGACTTGACATTGGGCGCGCACGTTAGGCGCATCCAATGACGCGGCAGCCATGCGAGGCGCCTGTCATACAGTGGGGGTAAAGAGGGGAAGGGCGGGGGGGGGAACACAATAGGCAGAGAGAAAAAACATAGTTAATCAGAATAACGCTCGTATAAGCTCAAATGAGCCAAATTTTGATTACACAGAAAAAAACCCTCTATGCACAATTAGCATCTATTTAAGAGGAGAAAATTAATTCATTTACTACAAAAATAGTCACATTTCCAAGGACAAAAGAAGCAAATTGTTGTGACATCAATGAAAAATTATTTAAACATCAAATTGTTATGAATAAAATTAGAACATATACAAAAAATTATCAGTAAAATTTAAACAGTTATAAGAACCAGGTCTAAAATTATGAGAAAAGTTCTAAGTTTCTGAGACAAAATGAGAAATTTAGGTTAAAATGAAGGTTTATGTGAAACAAGTTTATAATTTTCAGAGAGAAATGTGACTTATTTAAGAGGAGAAAAAGTTGTGGATGTTGACAGGCCAGTTTTTTCTGTCATTTCTTTAATTTTCAAGCTTTAATATAATTCACTGCTCTCTACATGCAGAAGTTTTTTTGTCCCCAAATGGCTCCAGAGCCTCTTTTTAAGGCCAAATGTTGCAGCTGGTTGTTTGTCTAGTAGAGGTTTGTGAGCCTGGACTAAGTGAAGATGTGCTCCAAGCAGACCATTGAGGAGGTGGAGAGCTGACAGAAGTGTGGAGAGGAGAGTGGGTCAGCGTTAAAGAAGAAGCTGGAGAAGACATTGATGCTGATGCAGTCCACTGAGGAGAAGAAAGAGAAGGCAGAATCTTCTGCTCTTCACTCTGGATTGCTGCTGAATGAAGAGCGCCACCACTGGTCTGAGGACAGCCCTACACATTTACAAGCTTTAACCAGGGAGGTTCAACCTGTGGCCCGTGGAGCACATTTGGTTTGTGAGCTGTTAAAGAGAGTTAGTTGTGGATTGTAAATGGTTGTGTCCTAAAGTGAGAAGTGAGAGTCAGAATGGTTGCCAGTTAATAGGGGTCCCCTCTCTCTGATCAAGGAAAGGTCAGGAGGTCAGTCAGCACCCTGTGGTGGACCAGATGTGCTCCATGGACCCTAGGTTGGATGTCACTAATCAAAGCTTTTAAATGTGTAGGCGTGTCCACAACAGCAGTTTTGGGGCTTTAAATCTTCAATAGTAATCCAGAGTGAAGATCAGAAGATTCTGTTCTTGTCCTTCTCCCTCAGTGGACTGCATCAGCATCAATGTCTGATCACAAGTTGGTCACTTTCAGCTGAAAGCTGGAACTTTTTCATGCAAAACTTTGATGAAATCTTTGGACAAAATGTTTTTTCCTTGTAAAATATCAGCTTTTTGTTTCAGTTCAGTTTTTTTCTCTTATCAAATTGTCTTTAAAAAAGTAACTTTTCTTGTCAGTTTGTGACATTTATTTGTAAATTTACTGATTTATACTCATAAACTTGCATTTAAAAGTCACATATTTTTAAAAAATGACAAATTTACTGGAAAAAGTTCCAGTTTTATATAAAAAAACAACAAATTCATGTGAGAAATGCTGCAATTTTACCCACGAAACAACAAAATTAAAGAAATAAATCTGTCAAATTGTTGAGGAAAACAGAAAATGTGTCAAAATATTAAACATAAATTAGCATAAAACAGCCAAAAGTTTGAAAGAGAAGTGACAAAATTTCCGATGACAAAGAAAGTTGAAGTTTATTTCAAAATGTCAGAAATGTGTGTGAAATATGCAGCCTTTTTTGAATGAAAAGGTTAAAAAGAATTACAGAACAATTGAAAAATAAATAACATCAAAATATCAAACATTTTTGTAAAAAAAAAAAAAAATTTAGACAAAATAAAATCCAGCCTCACAGATATGAAAGAAACGATTCAAAAATTTACTGGAAAAAACTTTGTTTTACATTGAAAAAATATGACAAATTGATGTGAAATTGGCTGCAAATTTACCTGTAAAAGGAAACAATTCTGGAAAGGAAAATGTGACAAATTGAATCAAAATGCAGAAAATTTATGCCAAAAATATCAGATATTTTGGAGAAAAGTTAGACATTAATGAGGAAAACCTGCCCACAAACTGGCAACCAAAAATTCACAGAAACGGAAAAAAAAAGTCCAATTTCCTGGACAAAGTTTGATTTTGGTGCTAAAAGAAACCAAATTTTCTGCTGTTTGACTTTAGTTTTCAGCCTGAGATTTTTCTGGCTCCATGCAGGTTTGTTTTGGACCAGAACCCCTCAGTCTGGCTCTGTGTGGAGTTCAGGTTCCTGAGCTGTGCTGGAGAACACGGCTCTCCAACATGTGGCCCTTTGACCAGATCCAGTGGCTCCATGTGGATGTGATCCAAATGTAGTGGAGTAAATGTAACTAGTTGCTGATGTGTGACTCCTTCATCCAAACCACAGGAAGGCAGAAGAATGCTGGTTGGAGGTCAAAGGTCATTGTAAAGCAACCTTCAGGGGTCTAAATGTGGTTTTTGGAGGTTTCTAGATGGAGTCCAGTAACAGGCTGCATGTCTTTGTGCACGTTTGGACTCTGTGTCAAAGCTGCATTTGTCCATCAAGTCAAAGAAAGACGGAGACACAGCAGCTGAATTGACTTTTGTCTTCTCCATCTGCTAGTTTTTTGAAATGAATTTGGCTTCTTTGTAAACATGTGTGGCTTTTCTGCTTTATTTTCAACTTTTTCAATCCTAAATTTGTGACTCTTTAAATATGCTGTTTAAGATTTGTTTAAAAGTCTCATAAATAAATGTAAACAACTATTTGCTACTTTATTCTCATGAATTTTCCAAATGTGTAACTTTATTAAACTGGTGTATTCCCAGCTTTTCTCACATGTGTGAAATTAACAACATTAAAAACGATTTTTTCATAAATATGTGACTTGGACAAAAGATGAAAAAATGTCAAACTGAGAAATTAAAACTTTTCAATTTTAAGTGATGAAAGAAATAAAAATTTTCTTCAACAATTTCAAAAATGAGGAAAAAGTTCTGAGATTCAAAAGTAGAAAAATATGCTGAAACTTCAGAGAAAAGAGCTCAAATGTTTGAGAAAAACCGCTGAAAGAAATTCAGTTTTTGTGAGCAAAGCTGTGATGTTTCAGCTGCAGAGTTTCAGAGCTGAAGTCCCTCCGTCTTCATTGAAGCAGCAGCATGTTGTCATTCACATTAATGAGAGTCTTTTTCTCTTCTTCTATTTGACTGTTTGAACCTGCATCCTGTTGGCTTCAGCTGCTTGGAGTTTCCAGTTTCTAAACTTCTACATTCTGAACCTTCTTCAGCTTTGAACACATGATGAAACACTGAATGATTTCAAGATGAAACTTTGTCTGATAAACTCACATCTTTGATTCTTTATTCAGGTTGAGGAGCTGCAGTTTGTCAGAGATCAGCTGTGATTATCTGGTCTCAGCTCTGAAGTCCAACCCCTCCTATCTCAGACATCTGGATCTGGGTATTAACGAGCTGCAGGATTCAGGAGTGGAGCAGCTGTGTGGTTTTCTGGAGAGTCCACATTGTAGACTTGAAGCTCTGAGGTCAGACTCCTCATTGTTGTTGTGTCCATGTGTGTTGTGTGTTCAGGGGTCTGCAGCCTGCAGCTCATGTCCACATGTGTCTTTGTTGTCCAGAACCAGCGTGTCCCTCTGACTTGGACAGAAACCATAAAAAAGCTCACACATTTATGAAAAATAGTGTCTATTTAAGAGGAGAAAATTAATACATTTACTACAAAAATAGTCACATTTCCAAGGACAAAAGTAGGAAATTGCTGTGACATAAATGAAAAATTATTTAAACATCAAATTGTTATGAATAAAATTAGAACATATACAAGAAATTATCAGAAAAATTTAAACAATTATAAGAACCAGGTCTAAAATTACGAGAAAAGTTCTAATTTTCTGAGGCAAAATGAGAAATTTAGGTTAAAATGAAGGTTTATGTGAAACAAGTTTATAATTTTCAGAGAGAAATGTGACTTATTTAAGAGAAGAAAAAGTTGTGGATGTTGACAGGCCAGTTTTTTCTGTCATTTCTTTAATTTTCAAGCTTTAATATAATTCACTGCTCTCTACATGCAGAAGTTTTTTGTCCCCAAATGGCTCCAGAGCCTCTTTTTAAGGCCAAATGTTGCAGCTGGTTGTTTGTCTAGTAGAGGTTTGTGAGCCTGGACTAAGTGAAGATGTGCTCCAAGCAGACCATTGAGGAGGTGGAGAGCTGACAGAAATGTGGAGAGGAGAGTGGGTCAGCGTTAAAGAAGAAGCTGGAGAAGACATTGATGCTGATGCAGTCCACTGAGGAGAAGAAAGAGAATGCAGAATCTTCTGCTCTTCACTCTGGATTGCTGCTGAATGAAGAGCGCCACCACTGGTCTGAGGACAGCCCTACACATTTACAAGCTTTAACCAGGGAGGTTCAACCTGTGGCCCGTGGAGCACATTTGGTTTGTGAGCTGTTAAAGAGAGTTAGTTGTGGATTGTAAATGGTTGTGTCCTAAAGTGAGAAGTGAGAGTCAGAATGTTGCCAGTTAATAGGGGTCCCCTCTCTCTGATCAAGGAAAGGTCAGGAGGTCAGTCAGCACCCTGTGGTGGACCAGATGTGCTCCATGGACCCTAGGTTGGGTCTCACTAATGAAAGCTTTTAAATGTGTAGGCGTGTCCACAACAGCAGTTTTGGGGCTTTAAATCTTCAATAGTAATCCAGAGTGAAGATCAGAAGATTCTGTTCTTGTCCTTCTCCCTCAGTGGACTGCATCAGCATCAATGTCTGATCACAAGTTGGTCACTTTCAGCTGAAAGCTGGAACTTTTTCATGCAAAACTTTCATGAAATCTTTGGACAAAATGTTTTTTCCTTGTAAAATATCAGCTTTTTGGTTCAGTTCAGTTTTTCTCTTATCAAATTGTCTTTAAAAAAGTAACTTTTCTTGTCAGTTTGTGACATTTATTTGTAAATTTACTGATTTATACTCATAAACTTGCATTTAAAAGTCACATTTATAAAAAAAATGACATTTACTGGAAAAAGTTCCAGTTTTATATAAAAAACAACAAATTCATGTGAGAAATGCTGCAATTTTACCCACGAAACAACAAAATTAAAGAAATAAATCTGTCAAATTGTTGAGGAAAATAGAAAATGTGTCAAAATATTAAACATAAATTAGCATAAAAAAGCCAAAAGTTTGAAAGAGAAGTGATAAAATTTCTGATGACAAAGAAAGTTGAAGTTTTATTTCAAAAAGTCAGAAATGTGTGTGAAATATGCAGCCTTTTTTATATGAAAAGGTTAAAAAAAATTACAGAACAATTGAAAAATAAATAACATCAAAATATCAAACATTTTTGTAAAAAAAAAATCAGACAAAATAAAATCCAGCCTCACAGATATGAAAGAAACGATTCAAAAATTTACTGGAAAAAACTTTGTTTTACATTGAAAAAATGTGACAAATTGATGTGAAATTGGCTGCAAATTTACCTGTAAAAGGCAACAATTCTGGAAAGGAAAATGTGACAAATTGAATCAAAATGCAGAAAATTTATGCCAAAAATATCAGATATTTTGGAGAAAAGTTAGACATTAATGAGGAAAACCTGCCCACAAACTGGCAACCAAAAATTCACAGAAACAAAAAAAAAAAAAAGTCCAATTTCCTGGACAAAGTTTGATTTAGGTGCTAAAAGGAACCAAATTTTCTGCTGTTTGACTTTAGTTTCCAGCTTGAGATTTTTCTGGCTCCATGCAGGTTTGTTTTGGACCAGAACCCCTCAGTCTGGCTCTGTGTGGAGTTCAGGTTCCTGAGCTGTGCTGGAGAACACGGCTCTCCAACATGTGGCCCTTTGACCAGATCCAGTGGCTCCATGTGGATGTGATCCAAATGTAGTGGAGTAAATGTAACTAGTTGCTGATGTGTGACTCCTTCATCCAAACCACAGGAAGGCAGAAGAATGCTGGTTGGAGGTCAAAGGTCATTGTAAAGCAACCTTCAGGGGTCTAAATGTGGTTTTTGGAGGTTTCTAGATGGAGTCCAGTAACAGGCTGCATGTCTTTGTGCACGTTTGGACTCTGTGTCAAAGCTGCATTTGTCCATCAAGTCAAAGAAAGACGGAGACACAGCAGCTGAATTGACTTTTGTCTTCTCCATCTGCTAGTTTTTTTAAATGAATTTGGCTTCTTTGTAAACATGTGTGGCTTTTCTGCTTTATTTTCAACTTTTTCAATCCTAAATTTGTGACTCTTTAAATATGCTGTTTAAGATTTGTTTAAAAGTCTCATAAATAAATGTAAACAACTATTTGCTACTTTATTCTCATGAATTTTCCAAATGTGTAACTTTATTAAACTGGTGTATTCCCAGCTTTTCTCAGATGTGTGAAATTAACAACATTAAAAACGATTTTTTCATAAATATGTGACTTGGACAAAAGATGAAAAAATGTCAAACTGAGAAATTAAAACTTTTCAATTTTAAGTGATGAAAGAAATAAAAAATTTTCTTCAACAATTTCAAAAATGAGGAAAAAGTTCTGAGATTCAAAAGTAGAAAAATATGCTGAAACTTCAGAGAAAAGAGCACAAATGTTTGAGAAAAAACGCTGAAAGAAATTCTGTTTTTGTGAGCAAAGCTGTGATGTTTCAGCTGCAGAGTTTCAGAGCTGAAGTCCCTCCGTCTTTATTGAAGCAGCAGCATGTTGTCATTCACATTAATGAGAGTCTTTTTCTCTTCTTCTATTTGACTGTTTGAACCTGCATCCTGTTGGCTTCAGCTGCTTGGAGTTTCCAGTTTCTAAACTTCTACATTCTGAACCTTCTTCAGCTCTGAACACATGATGAAACACTGAATGATTTCAAGATGAAACTTTGTCTGATAAACTCACATCTTTTATTCTTTATTCAGGTTGAGCAGCTGCAGTTTGTCAGAGATCAGCTGTGATTATCTGGTCTCAGCTCTGAAGTCCAACCCCTCCTATCTCAGACATCTGGATCTGGGTCAGAACCAGCTGCAGGATTCAGGAGTGGAGCAGCTGTGTGGTTTTCTGGAGAGTCCACATTGTAGACTTGAAGCTCTGAGGTCAGACTCCTCATTGTTGTTGTGTCCATGTGTGTTGTGTGTTCAGGGGTCTGCAGCCTGCAGCTCATGTCCACATGTGTCTTTGTTGTCCAGAACCAGCGTCTCCCTCTGACTTGGACAGAAACCATAAAAAAAACTCACACATTTATGAAAAATAGAATCAGAATCAGCTTTATTGCCAAGTATATTTACAAGTAAACATACGAGGAATTTGACTTGACATTGGGCGCGCACGTTAGGCGCATCCAATGACGCGGCAGCCATGCGAGGCGCCTGTCATACAGTGGGGGTAAAGAGGGGAAGGGCGGGGGGGGGGAACACAATAGGCAGAGAGAAAAAACATAGTTAATCAGAATAACGCTCGTATAAGCTCAAATGAGCCAAATTTTGATTACACAGAAAAAAACCCTCTATGCACAATTAGCATCTATTTAAGAGGAGAAAATTAATTCATTTACTACAAAAATAGTCACATTTCCAAGGACAAAAGAAGCAAATTGTTGTGACATCAATGAAAAATTATTTAAAACATCAAATTGTTATGAATAAAATTAGAACATATACAAAAAATTATCAGTAAAATTTAAACAGTTATAAGAACCAGGTCTAAAATTATGAGAAAAGTTCTAAGTTTCTGAGACAAAATGAGAAATTTAGGTTAAAATGAAGGTTTATGTGAAACAAGTTTATAATTTTCAGAGAGAAATGTGACTTATTTAAGAGGAGAAAAAGTTGTGGATGTTGACAGGCCAGTTTTTTCTGTCATTTCTTTAATTTTCAAGCTTTAATATAATTCACTGCTCTCTACATGCAGAAGTTTTTTTGTCCCCAAATGGCTCCAGAGCCTCTTTTTAAGGCCAAATGTTGCAGCTGGTTGTTTGTCTAGTAGAGGTTTGTGAGCCTGGACTAAGTGAAGATGTGCTCCAAGCAGACCATTGAGGAGGTGGAGAGCTGACAGAAGTGTGGAGAGGAGAGTGGGTCAGCGTTAAAGAAGAAGCTGGAGAAGACATTGATGCTGATGCAGTCCACTGAGGAGAAGAAAGAGAATGCAGAATCTTCTGCTCTTCACTCTGGATTGCTGCTGAATGAAGAGCGCCACCACTGGTCTGAGGACAGCCCTACACATTTACAAGCTTTAACCAGGGAGGTTCAACCTGTGGCCCGTGGAGCACATTTGGTTTGTGAGCTGTTAAAGAGAGTTAGTTGTGGATTGTAAATGGTTGTGTCCTAAAGTGAGAAGTGAGAGTCAGAATGGTTGCCAGTTAATAGGGGTCCCCTCTCTCTGATCAAGGAAAGGTCAGGAGGTCAGTCAGCACCCTGTGGTGGACCAGATGTGCTCCATGGACCCTAGGTTGGATGTCACTAATCAAAGCTTTTAAATGTGTAGGCGTGTCCACAACAGCAGTTTTGGGGCTTTAAATCTTCAATAGTAATCCAGAGTGAAGATCAGAAGATTCTGTTCTTGTCCTTCTCCCTCAGTGGACTGCATCAGCATCAATGTCTGATCACAAGTTGGTCACTTTCAGCTGAAAGCTGGAACTTTTTCATGCAAAACTTTGATGAAATCTTTGGACAAAATGTTTTTTCCTTGTAAAATATCAGCTTTTTGTTTCAGTTCAGTTTTTTTCTCTTATCAAATTGTCTTTAAAAAAGTAACTTTTCTTGTCAGTTTGTGACATTTATTTGTAAATTTACTGATTTATACTCATAAACTTGCATTTAAAAGTCACATATTTTTAAAAAATGACAAATTTACTGGAAAAAGTTCCAGTTTTATATAAAAAAACAACAAATTCATGTGAGAAATGCTGCAATTTTACCCACGAAACAACAAAATTAAAGAAATAAATCTGTCAAATTGTTGAGGAAAACAGAAAATGTGTCAAAATATTAAACATAAATTAGCATAAAAAAGCCAAAAGTTTGAAAGAGAAGTGACAAAATTTCCGATGACAAAGAAAGTTGAAGTTTATTTCAAAATGTCAGAAATGTGTGTGAAATATGCAGCCTTTTTTGAATGAAAAGGTTAAAAAGAATTACAGAACAATTGAAAAATAAATAACATCAAAATATCAAACATTTTTGTAAAAAAAAAAAAAAAAATTTAGACAAAATAAAATCCAGCCTCACAGATATGAAAGAAACGATTCAAAAATTTACTGGAAAAAACTTTGTTTTACATTGAAAAAATATGACAAATTGATGTGAAATTGGCTGCAAATTTACCTGTAAAAGGAAACAATTCTGGAAAGGAAAATGTGACAAATTGAATCAAAATGCAGAAAATTTATGCCAAAAATATCAGATATTTTGGAGAAAAGTTAGACATTAATGAGGAAAACCTGCCCACAAACTGGCAACCAAAAATTCACAGAAACGGAAAAAAAAAAGTCCAATTTCCTGGACAAAGTTTGATTTTGGTGCTAAAAGAAACCAAATTTTCTGCTGTTTGACTTTAGTTTTCAGCCTGAGATTTTTCTGGCTCCATGCAGGTTTGTTTTGGACCAGAACCCCTCAGTCTGGCTCTGTGTGGAGTTCAGGTTCCTGAGCTGTGCTGGAGAACACGGCTCTCCAACATGTGGCCCTTTGACCAGATCCAGTGGCTCCATGTGGATGTGATCCAAATGTAGTGGAGTAAATGTAACTAGTTGCTGATGTGTGACTCCTTCATCCAAACCACAGGAAGGCAGAAGAATGCTGGTTGGAGGTCAAAGGTCATTGTAAAGCAACCTTCAGGGGTCTAAATGTGGTTTTTGGAGGTTTCTAGATGGAGTCCAGTAACAGGCTGCATGTCTTTGTGCACGTTTGGACTCTGTGTCAAAGCTGCATTTGTCCATCAAGTCAAAGAAAGACGGAGACACAGCAGCTGAATTGACTTTTGTCTTCTCCATCTGCTAGTTTTTTGAAATGAATTTGGCTTCTTTGTAAACATGTGTGGCTTTTCTGCTTTATTTTCAACTTTTTCAATCCTAAATTTGTGACTCTTTAAATATGCTGTTTAAGATTTGTTTAAAAGTCTCATAAATAAATGTAAACAACTATTTGCTACTTTATTCTCATGAATTTTCCAAATATGTAACTTTATTAAACTGGTGTATTCCCAGCTTTTCTCACATGTGTGAAATTAACAACATTAAAAACGATTTTTTCATAAATATGTGACTTGGACAAAAGATGAAAAAATGTCAAACTGAGAAATTAAAACTTTTCAATTTTAAGTGATGAAAGAAATAAAAATTTTCTTCAACAATTTCAAAAATGAGGAAAAAGTTCTGAGATTCAAAAGTAGAAAAATATGCTGAAACTTCAGAGAAAAGAGCTCAAATGTTTGAGAAAAACCGCTGAAAGAAATTCAGTTTTTGTGAGCAAAGCTGTGATGTTTCAGCTGCAGAGTTTCAGAGCTGAAGTCCCTCCGTCTTCATTGAAGCAGCAGCATGTTGTCATTCACATTAATGAGAGTCTTTTTCTCTTCTTCTATTTGACTGTTTGAACCTGCATCCTGTTGGCTTCAGCTGCTTGGAGTTTCCAGTTTCTAAACTTCTACATTCTGAACCTTCTTCAGCTTTGAACACATGATGAAACACTGAATGATTTCAAGATGAAACTTTGTCTGATAAACTCACATCTTTGATTCTTTATTCAGGTTGAGGAGCTGCAGTTTGTCAGAGATCAGCTGTGATTATCTGGTCTCAGCTCTGAAGTCCAACCCCTCCTATCTCAGACATCTGGATCTGGGTACCAACCATCTGCAGGATTCAGGAGTGAAGCAGCTGTGTGGTTTTCTGGAGAGTCCACATTGTAGACTTGAAGCTCTGAGGTCAGACTCCTCATTGTTGTTGTGTCCATGTGTGTTGTGTGTTCAGGGGTCTGCAGCCTGCAGCTCATGTCCACATGTGTCTTTGTTGTCCAGAACCAGCGTGTCCCTCTGACTTGGACAGAAACCATAAAAAAGCTCACACATTTATGAAAAATAGTGTCTATTTAAGAGGAGAAAATTAATACATTTACTACAAAAATAGTCACATTTCCAAGGACAAAAGTAGGAAATTGCTGTGACATAAATGAAAAATTATTTAAACATCAAATTGTTATGAATAAAATTAGAACATATACAAGAAATTATCAGAAAAATTTAAACAATTATAAGAACCAGGTCTAAAATTACGAGAAAAGTTCTAATTTTCTGAGGCAAAATGAGAAATTTAGGTTAAAATGAAGGTTTATGTGAAACAAGTTTATAATTTTCAGAGAGAAATGTGACTTATTTAAGAGAAGAAAAAGTTGTGGATGTTGACAGGCCAGTTTTTTCTGTCATTTCTTTAATTTTCAAGCTTTAATATAATTCACTGCTCTCTACATGCAGAAGTTTTTTGTCCCCAAATGGCTCCAGAGCCTCTTTTTAAGGCCAAATGTTGCAGCTGGTTGTTTGTCTAGTAGAGGTTTGTGAGCCTGGACTAAGTGAAGATGTGCTCCAAGCAGACCATTGAGGAGGTGGAGAGCTGACAGAAGTGTGGAGAGGAGAGTGGGTCAGCGTTAAAGAAGAAGCTGGAGAAGACATTGATGCTGATGCAGTCCACTGAGGAGAAGAAAGAGAATGCAGAATCTTCTGCTCTTCACTCTGGATTGCTGCTGAATGAAGAGCGCCACCACTGGTCTGAGGACAGCCCTACACATTTACAAGCTTTAACCAGGGAGGTTCAACCTGTGGCCCGTGGAGCACATTTGGTTTGTGAGCTGTTAAAGAGAGTTAGTTGTGGATTGTAAATGGTTGTGTCCTAAAGTGAGAAGTGAGAGTCAGAATGGTTGCCAGTTAATAGGGGTCCCCTCTCTCTGATCAAGGAAAGGTCAGGAGGTCAGTCAGCACCCTGTGGTGGACCAGATGTGCTCCATGGACCCTAGGTTGGGTCTCACTAATGAAAGCTTTTAAATGTGTAGGCGTGTCCACAACAGCAGTTTTGGGGCTTTAAATCTTCAATAGTAATCCAGAGTGAAGATCAGAAGATTCTGTTCTTGTCCTTCTCCCTCAGTGGACTGCATCAGCATCAATGTCTGATCACAAGTTGGTCACTTTCAGCTGAAAGCTGGAACTTTTTCATGCAAAACTTTCATGAAATCTTTGGACAAAATGTTTTTTCCTTGTAAAATATCAGCTTTTTGGTTCTGTTCAATTTTTCTCTTATCAAATTGTCTTTAAAAAAGTAACTTTTCTTGTCAGTTTGTGACATTTATTTGTAAATTTACTGATTTATACTCATAAACTTGCATTTAAAAGTCACATTTATAAAAAAAATGACATTTACTGGAAAAAGTTCCAGTTTTATATAAAAAACAACAAATTCATGTGAGAAATGCTGCAATTTTACCCACGAAACAACAAAATTAAAGAAATAAATCTGTCAAATTGTTGAGGAAAATAGAAAATGTGTCAAAATATTAAACATAAATTAGCATAAAAAAGCCAAAAGTTTGAAAGAGAAGTGATAAAATTTCTGATGACAAAGAAAGTTGAAGTTTTATTTCAAAAAGTCAGAAATGTGTGTGAAATATGCAGCCTTTTTTATATGAAAAGGTTAAAAAAAATTACAGAACAATTGAAAAATAAATAACATCAAAATATCAAACATTTTTGTAAAAAAAAAATCAGACAAAATAAAATCCAGCCTCACAGATATGAAAGAAACGATTCAAAAATTTACTGGAAAAAACTTTGTTTTACATTGAAAAAATGTGACAAATTGATGTGAAATTGGCTGCAAATTTACCTGTAAAAGGCAACAATTCTGGAAAGGAAAATGTGACAAATTGAATCAAAATGCAGAAAATTTATGCCAAAAATATCAGATATTTTGGAGAAAAGTTAGACATTAATGAGGAAAACCTGCCCACAAACTGGCAACCAAAAATTCACAGAAACAAAAAAAAAAAAAAGTCCAATTTCCTGGACAAAGTTTGATTTAGGTGCTAAAAGGAACCAAATTTTCTGCTGTTTGACTTTAGTTTCCAGCTTGAGATTTTTCTGGCTCCATGCAGGTTTGTTTTGGACCAGAACCCCTCAGTCTGGCTCTGTGTGGAGTTCAGGTTCCTGAGCTGTGCTGGAGAACACGGCTCTCCAACATGTGGCCCTTTGACCAGATCCAGTGGCTCCATGTGGATGTGATCCAAATGTAGTGGAGTAAATGTAACTAGTTGCTGATGTGTGACTCCTTCATCCAAACCACAGGAAGGCAGAAGAATGCTGGTTGGAGGTCAAAGGTCATTGTAAAGCAACCTTCAGGGGTCTAAATGTGGTTTTTGGAGGTTTCTAGATGGAGTCCAGTAACAGGCTGCATGTCTTTGTGCACGTTTGGACTCTGTGTCAAAGCTGCATTTGTCCATCAAGTCAAAGAAAGACGGAGACACAGCAGCTGAATTGACTTTTGTCTTCTCCATCTGCTAGTTTTTTTAAATGAATTTGGCTTCTTTGTAAACATGTGTGGCTTTTCTGCTTTATTTTCAACTTTTTCAATCCTAAATTTGTGACTCTTTAAATATGCTGTTTAAGATTTGTTTAAAAGTCTCATAAATAAATGTAAACAACTATTTGCTACTTTATTCTCATGAATTTTCCAAATGTGTAACTTTATTAAACTGGTGTATTCCCAGCTTTTCTCAGATGTGTGAAATTAACAACATTAAAAACGATTTTTTCATAAATATGTGACTTGGACAAAAGATGAAAAAATGTCAAACTGAGAAATTAAAACTTTTCAATTTTAAGTGATGAAAGAAATAAAAAATTTTCTTCAACAATTTCAAAAATGAGGAAAAAGTTCTGAGATTCAAAAGTATAAAAATATGCTGAAACTTCAGAGAAAAGAGCACAAATGTTTGAGAAAAACCGCTGAAAGAAATTCAGTTTTTGTGATCAAAGCTGTGATGTTTCAGCTGCAGAGTTTCAGAGCTGAAGTCCCTCCGTCTTCATTGAAGCAGCAGCATGTTGTCATTCACATTAATGAGAGTCTTTTTCTCTTCTTCTATTTGACTGTTTGAACCTGCATCCTGTTGGCTTCAGCTGCTTGGAGTTTCCAGGTTCTAAACTTCTACATTCTGAACCTTCTTCAGCTTTGAACACATGATGAAACACTGAATGATTTCAAGATGAAACTTTGTCTGATAAACTCATGTCTTTTATTCTTTATTCAGGTTGTGGAGCTGCAGGTTGTCAGAGATCAGCTGTGATTATCTGGTCTCAGCTCTGAAGTCCAACCCCTCCTATCTCAGACATCTGGATCTGGGTATTAACGAGCTGCAGGATTCAGGAGTGGAGCAGCTGTGTGGTTTTCTGGAGAGTCCACATTGTAGACTTGAAGCTCTGAGGTCAGACTCCTCATTGTTGTTGTGTCCATGTGTGTTGTGTGTTCAGGGGTCTGCAGCCTGCAGCTCATGTCCACATGTGTCTTTGTTGTCCAGAACCAGCATGTCCCTCTGACTTGGACAGAAACCATAAAAATGCTCACACATTTATGAAAAATAGTGTCTATTTAAGAGGAGAAAATTAATACATTTACTACAAAAATAGTCACATTTCCAAGGACAAAAGTAGGAAATTGCTGTGACATAAATGAAAAATTATTTAAACATCAAATTGTTATAAGATAAGATAAGATAAGCCTTTATTAGTCCCACAATGGGGAAATTCCAGGATTGCAACAGCACAGGGATAGCAACACTCAGAGCAACAATCAGAAGGCAAGAGAAAAACAAGAGCAGCGAGTATACATATGTACATATTGTGGAGTGTGTAAATGATGAGGCAGATTTGTCTCAGGCAGTTTATTACACGTCTCACACATGAGCATAGTAGAAAGAGAGCATCTCAGACAAAACTCTTCTCTTAAATACTCAGGTCTTCCTGCAGCCGCTCCTACACATCAAAGTTCACATTGCATTCACATCAAAGGTCATATTGCATTCACTTCCTTAATCCCTTAACATCCCCCTCGCAGTCTCTGACACACAAAAGATCACACTTTCACAACTTCCTGTTATCTCCAAGGAAACTCTGCTCTTTGTTCTTATCTAAGATGCTAGTCATTATGTTTTCCCCATGTGCAGCTACACCACCACCACCCCCAAGCATATTGGATCGAACAAAAGAATAACAGTCTGTATGCTGTGACAGAATCATTACACATCAATCCACATGCTGCTTGGGTTTCAGTCTTCTCCCGTATCTGCTGTAACCAGGATTCACCGCCTCCGCGGCGCTGTCATGCTGAGGAGCTGCTGTCTGGGGGTGAAAACGTTTTGTCAGTCCCTGCGGGTGTTCTGGGGAAATTTTACTCTGGGAAGCTCCCCGTGGGGGTCTTCCACGCCGAGGAGCCCTCGCCAACAGCACTTGCTCGTCCGCCACCACAAAAGCGGGATTGAGTCTGTTTATGCCAACCTTTTCCCTCCTACCCCCCAAATCTAGCAAAAAATGCTTGTCCCCTGTTTCCAGCACTCTGAACGGTCCATCATAAGGTGGTCGCAGTGGGGGGCGATGTGCATCGTGTCTGACAAAAACAAACTCCGCGTTTTTCAAAGTTTTAGGCACAAAAATGCGCGGAAAACTGTGGTGGACAGGGCCTGGCAGCGTGCCTGTGTCAATGCTACGCTGCAACAGCTGAGACGGGGAGCTGCCCGGTGCAGGATTATCTGGGAGAAACTCCCCGGGCAGCCGAAGTGGCTGCGCAAAAACGAGTTCAGCCGGGGAAGCCTCCAAGTCCTCTTTCGGTGCAGAACGTAACCCCAATAAAACCCACGGTAGCTCGTCTACCCAATTTGCATCCGTCAGTGATGCCCTGAGAGCCGCTTTCAATGACCTATGAAAACGTTTGCATAACCCATTAGCCTGCGGATTGTACGCGGTTGTGCGGTGAATTGTGACACCCAGGCTGTGGGCCATTGTTGACCAAAGTTCGGAAACAAATTGAGGGCCTCTGTCGGACGTAATATCCGACGGGACTCCAAAACGCGCCACCCATGCTGTTAAAAATGCGCGCGCCACCTCCTCAGCTGTGGTTGATGCCAGTGGAACCACCTCCGGCCAGCGCGTGGTGCGGTCCACCATTGTCAGAAGGTGCATGCACCCCTGTGATGGCGGGAGGGGGCCCACGAGCTCCACGTGAACATGGTCGAACCTCTTAGCCGAGATGTGAAACGGCTCCAAGGGAGCTCTCGTGTGTCTGTGTACTTTGGCTCGTTGGCATGCCATGCAGGCTGCTGCCCACTCTTTCACTTGTTTGCGAAGGCTCGGCCACACAAATTTCTCTCCTACCATCTTGACCGACGCGCGCACTCCCGGGTGCGCTAAAGAATGAACCGAGTCAAAAACGCGGCGGTGCCACGCGGCTGGTACCACGGGACGCGGTCGCCCAGTGGAGATATCGCAGATTAGGGGGGGCATACCATCTTGCAGCACCCTGCTCTCCAGCCTTAACCCTGTTGGTCCAGACTGGAGCGCGCGCGCATCCGCGTCACTAACCTGCTTCGCGGCCATGGCTGTGTAATCTATCCCCACGCGAACCGGGGCCGCCACGGCGTGTGAGAGGCAGTCTGCCACTACATTCAGTTTACCCGACACATGCCGAATTTCGGTAGTAAACTCTGAGATCGCGGCCAGCTGTCTCTGCTGCCGGCCCGACCACGGTTCTGAAACCTTGGCCATCGCGAATGTTAGTGGCTTGTGGTCAACGAACGCGGTGAAACAGCGCCCTTCCAGCCAGAACTGGAAGTGGTGAATGGCCAAGTGGAGAGCCAGCAACTCCCTGTCAAACGCGCTGTATTTACGTTCACTATCGCGCAAAGTCCTGCTGAAAAAGGCGAGTGGCTGCCAAGCCCCGGCTACATGCTGCTCCACAACCACCCCATCTGACGCGTCAGTCAGGGCTGCACGGTGGCGCAGTGGTTAGCACTGCGGCAGCACAGTTTACCCTTGGCTGGGGGATCGTGGGGATCGTGGGTTCAATCCCAGCCCCCGACCAACAGTGATCTGTGTGGAGTTTGCATGTTCTCCCCATGTATGCGTGGGTTTACCCCGGGATTTCTCCGGTTTCCTCCCACATGCCAAAAACATGCAGGTTAGGTTAATTGGAGACTCTAAAGTGGCCCTTGGTGTGAATGTGTGTGTGAATGGTTAAAAAAGGGATGGCGCCGTATTGTGGCTGCTTCATCCATCTAGGTGGTGGATGACCCTTATTTTCTGTAAAGCATCTTTGAGTGTCTATGATAAAGCGCTATATAAATCTGATGTATTGATTGATTGATTGATTGATTGGTCAGTAGTGAGTGCTATGCGGGCCGTTGGGTCTGGATGTGCCAACAACACAGTGTTTGTCAGGGCTGCCCTGACTTCCGAGAACGCCTGCTCTCGCTCCGGGGACCATTCGATCTCATTCGCGGGTTTCTGTTTTTTGAGCGCGGCGTACAGCGGTTGCATGAGCTGCGCTGCGCGTGGGAGGAAACGGTTATAAAAATTCACCATTCCCAAAAACTCCTGTAACGCCCTGACCGTTTGTGGTTGGGGAAAATCTGCTACCGCGTGCACTTTGTCAGGCAGCGGAACCGCTCCTTCGGGAGAGACGTGGTGCCCCCAAAAAATCAATCTGCGTCACCCCGAACTGACACTTCGCTGGGTTGATTATTAAACCGTGCTCTCCCAACCTCCGGAAAACCGCCGTGAGGTGGTTTTCGTCTTCGTCTTCGGACACGCTGGCTACCAAGATATTGTCCCAGTAGACGAATACGAAAGGGAGATCGCGCAGCACCACGTCCATCATGCGTTGGAATGTCTGTGCAGCCCCTTTAAGCCCGAATGGCATGCACAAAAACTCAAATAGACCGAATGGAGTTATCACCGCTGTTTTGGGTATGTCCTCAGCGCGCACTGGGACTTGGTGGTAACCGCGGACCAAGTCTATTTTAGAAAAAACGCGCGCTCCTGCCAAGTGAACGGAAAAATCCTGGATGTGAGGAATTGGGTAATGGTCATGTGCTGTGGCGTTGTTCAACCTGCGAAAATCTCCGCAAGGTCGCCACGAACCGTCAGCTTTAGGGACCATGTGTAGTGGGGAACCCCATGGGCTGTTTGAACGCCTGATGATGCCCAACCTCTCCAGGTTGGCGAACTCCTCGCGCGCTATGGCCAGTTTAGCTGTGTCCATGCGCCGAGGTTTTGCAAAAACGAGCGGCCCGGTGGTGGTAATAAAATGTTCCACCCCGTGTTTAGTGACGGCTGCCAAAAATGTCGGGACCGTGAGTTCTGGGAACTGAGTGAGCAGTGTGTGGAACTTACCGCTTGCAGCTGTGACGTTGGCTTGTGCTGTTGGCCGGGACGCTCGAGCTGTACAGGGGATAGAATCAAAGGACAGTGCATTAACCAGGCGCCTGTTAGCGACATCAACCAACAAACCATGTGAGCACAAAAAATCAGCCCCCAATATATTGAAATTCAATGCTGCTATGACAAAAGTCTACTCAAACGCACGGCCGTGTAGCGACAGAAGTAGAGTCCTCTCACCAAAGGTCTTAGTCCCCGAGCCGTTTGCTGCTGCCATCTCGGGGCCGCTGGATCCTGCCAGCCGGTCGGCGTAGGACGGCATGATGAAACTCAACTGGGCGCCGGTGTCCACGAGGAAGTGCCTCCCCGAGCGTGCGTCCGTCAAGTAGAGCAGCTTGTTCTCCTCCCCGAGGGCCGCAGCTGCTACCGACCCCCGGTCTTGGCTTTTCCCGAGCGCTTGAACTGGCACGGTGGTATACATTTGCGTGCCTTCTCTGCAAAGCGGCGGTGGTAGAAACAAAAGGTGTCTCCTCCGCGTTCCTTGGCCCCCGCCGCCGCCGTCGTCGGTGGTTCTGCTACCGCCGTCAATGGCTCCTCGCCATCTCCACCCGTCGCGCCGAGCTCCGTCGCTGCCGCCGTGGTCGCGAGCTCTCTGCTGGCCATGATGATCCGGTGTGCCTCCTGGGCCAGCGCACGGTAGTCCCACTTGGCCAGCAACGGCAAACTGGCCAGGGCCGCTCTCATCGCTGACGGAAGGTTCCTGAGGAAGAGGTGGGTAAAAATGAAGTGGTCGTCGTCCGAGCCCTTCAATCTCAGCATCCTCTCCATCAGGTCAACAGCCGTGCAATCTCCTAACCCGGTCCGCACCAGGAGTCTCTCTGCTCTCTCCTCAACCGAGAGTGTGTAGTGCTGGATGAGTGCAGCCTTCAACGCGCTGTATTTGTTGCTGGCTGGTGGCTGATCCTGTAGGCTCTCCACATGCTGAGCCGTGTGGGTGTCGAGCTTTGCGAACACATGGTAGAATTTCGTGTCATCCACCGATATCCCCCAGAGGACGAACTGCGCCTCAACCAGGTGGAACCAGGAGCGCGGATTGTGCTGCCAAAAATCCGGTAGCTGGATTGTAACGGCATACGCTTGGCTGGGGGCTCCCAACGAGGCTGGCTCCGGGGAATTCTCTTCGTGTTGCATGCTTCGTCTTGGGTCACCAGTGTGGAGTGTGTAAATGATGAGGCAGATTTGTCTCAAGCAGTTTATTACACGTCTCACACATGAGCATAGTAGAAAGAGAGCATCTCAGACAAAACTCTTCTCTTAAATACTCAGGTCTTCCTACAGCCGCTCCTACACATCAAAGTTCACATTGCATTCACTTCCTTAATCCCTTAACATCCCCCTCGCAGTCTCTGACACACAAAGGATCCTCCAAGCAGTCTCTGACACACAAAAGATCACACTTTCACAACTTCCTGTTATCTCCAAGGAAACTCTGCTCTTTGTTCTAATCTAAGATGCTAGTCATTATGTTTTCCCCATGTGCAGCTAGATGAATAGATACATCCATAGATGTGCCGGGACACATCATCAGTGATGTTTCCTGACGTCATTGGGTGTTTCGGGTCTCACAACATCAGACACCCTCAATCAGGCGACCCAGCCAGGGTTGATCAGACCCTGACTTGTGTCCCGGCAGCATTGGCCCACGATTCTGACCTCTTGATCCATAGCCACCGAGAAGCTCTTTCTGCAGCCTCAGTGGCAGATTTGATAGCCTTCCTTTTAGCAACTCCTTTAATGCCAAGGAGAGTATAAATTTTGCACAGGGAACGGGCAGCAAAGCCTCGACATCCCACCTCTATGGGCTCACAGTGTGCTCTCCAACCATTCCTCTGGCACTGTTCTACCAGTTCTTGGTATTTGAGCCATTTGCGTTCATTGGCTTCTTCTATGCGCTCCTCCCAGGGAACTGTGAGCTCCACTAACAGAACCTGCCTGGAAGAGGAAGATGTTAGTACCATGTCTGGCCTAAGAGATGTTGCTGTTACATAATCGGGGAACTTAAGCTGCTTTCCCAAGTCAATTCGCAGGTCCCAGTCTGATGCTGAAGAGAGCAGAGTGGCTGATGGTCTAAGCTGTGGTCGGGGCCTCTCTCCAGCTTTAACGAATGTAATTTTCCTTTGACTACCAACCTGCTTACTGTTTGCCATGGCGTTGGAGATGGTCTCCGCTACACACTTTAGCACTTGGTCATGGCGCCAGCGATATCGGCCCTCTCCAAGAGCTGTTGGGCAACTGCTAAGAATGTGTTCAAGCGTTCCCTTTCCTGAGCAGAGAGGACATGTTGGCAGCTCACTCTTACCCCAGGTATGCAGGTTTGCCGGACTGGGTAGCACATCATATACTGCTCGGAGCATAAATTGGATGCGCTGAGGCTCTGCATTCCAGATGTCATTCCAGGTCAGCTTCTTATCCACTACTCCCTCCCATTTTGTCCATGCCCCCTGCTGCCGCATGCCTACCATCCTACCAGTCCTCACTTCTTCAACACCTGCTCTCACCTCCTGCAGGATTAACTTGCGTTTATCCTTTCCCTGGACTTTATCATAGCGCAGTTGTGGGATGGAGCCCAGCCCTGCATGTCCTATTGCCACCGTGCCCACCAGAGCTTTGTGTCTCAACCGAGATTCTGCAAGCTCCAACCCCTCTTGAGCTCTCCACTTCCGACCTGTCCTCACCACAATGCCTGCTGCTGCCACTCTCGAGTCTCTAGAGTCACGATAGGCTAGTACCTCTCTTGTGCGGGAAACCTTGAACTCCTCTTCCAAACTACTAATAGGAAGCTGGAGTTTGTTGCTCCTGCCATACAGCGCAGCACTACTGAAGCTATGTGGTAAACCCAACCATCTTCGAAGGTAGGAGCTGATCTTCCTTTCCAAGGTCTCCACTGTAGACAGAGGCACCTCGTACACCAGCAGAGGCCAGAGGATACGGGGCAAAATGCCATGTTGGTACACCCAAGTCTTGAACCTGCCGGGAAGGCCGGACTTATCCACGGTCAACAGCCATGTTTCCAATTTCCTGATGGTAGTTCGAATGGAATACAATATAAACATAAATATATAGACACACAGTGCGGAGCATTGTAGCTAGATGGAATGAAACAGCATAACCGTCTACTTAGTTATCCTACATGGTATGATTATGTACCCATACATATTGTCACCCTCCGTAGCTACCGGTCTTTTCCTAGTTGTATAATGGAGGGGACCTTTGTCTAAGTCTGTTGCGTCTTTGCATTCAATACTATTAGGTTGTCACGTCTTTTTGCTATCTCTGTGAGTTATGAATAAAATTAGAACATATACAAAAAATTATCAGTAAAATTTAAACAATTATAAGAACCAGGTCTAAAATTATGAGAAAAGTTCTAATTTTTTGAGAAAAAATGAGAAGTTTAGGTTAAAATGAAGGTTTATGTGAAACAAGTTTATAATTTTCTGAGAGAAATGTCACAATTTTTAATTTTACTGATTTATACTCATAAACTTGCATTTAAAAGTCACTTATTTATAAAAAATGACAAATTTACTGGAAAAAGTTCGTTTTATATAAAAAAAACAGCAAATTCATGTGAGAAATGCTGCAATTTTACCCAGAAAACAACAAAATTAAAGAAAGAAATCTGTCAAATTGTTGAAGAAAATAGAAAATGTGTCAAAATATTTAAACATAAATTAGCATAAAACAGCCAAAAGTTTGAAAGAAAAGTGACAAAATTTCTGATGACAAAGAAAGTTGAAGTTTTATTTCAAAAAGTCAGAAATGTGTGTGAAATATGCAGCCTTTTTTATATGAAAAGGTTAAAAAAAATTACAGAACAATTGAAAAATAAATAACAAAATCAAAATATTTTGCTCAAAATATCAAACATTTTTGTAAAAAAAAAAAAATTTTTCAGACAAAATAAAATCCAGCCTCACAGATATGAAAGAAACGATTCAAAAATTTACTGGAACAAACTTTGTTTTACATTGGAAAAAATGTGACAAATTGATGTGAAAATGGCTGCAAATTTACCTGTAAAAGGTAACAATTCTGGAAAGGAAAATATGACAAATTTAATCAAAATGCAAAAAATTTATGCCAAAAATATCAGATATTTTGGAGAAAAGTTACACTTTAATGAGGAAAACCTGCCCATAAACTGGCAACCAAAAATTCACAAACGCTAAATAAAGTCCAATTTCCTGGACAAAGTTTGATTTTGGTGCTAAAAGGAACCAAATTTTCTGCTGTTTGACTTTAGTTTCCAGCTTGAGATTTTTCTGGCTCCATGCAGGTTTGTTTTGGACCAGAACCCCTCAGTCTGGCTCTGTGTGGAGTTCAGGTTCCTGAGCTGTGCTGGAGAACACGGCTCTCCAACATGTGGCCCTTTGACCAGATCCAGTGGCTCCATGTGGATGTGATCCAAATGTAGTGGAGTAAATGTAACTAGTTGCTGATGTGTGACTCCTTCATCCAAACCACAGGAAGGCAGAAGAATGCTGGTTGGAGGTCAAAGGTCATTGTAAAGCAACCTTCAGGGGTCTAAATGTGGTTTTTGGAGGTTTCTAGATGGAGTCCAGTAACAGGCTGCATGTCTTTGTGCACGTTTGGACTCTGTGTCAAAGCTGCATTTGTCCATCAAGTCAAAGAAAGACGGAGACACAGCAGCTGAATTGACTTTTGTCTTCTCCATCTGCTAGTTTTTTGAAATGAATTTGGCTTCTTTGTAAACATGTGTGGCTTTTCTGCTTTATTTTCAACTTTTTCAATCCTAAATTTGTGACTCTTTAAATATGCTGTTTAAGATTTGTTTAAAAGTCTCATAAATAAATGTAAACAACTATTTGCTACTTTATTCTCATGAATTTTCCAAATGTGTAACTTTATTAAACTGGTGTATTCCCAGCTTTTCTCACATGTGTGAAATCAACATTAAAAACGATTTTTTCATAAATATGTGACTTGGACAAAAGATGAAAAAATGTCAAACTGAGGAAATAAAAACTTTTAAGTTTTTAAGTTACAATTTTAAGTGAAAATTTATGAGTGAAAAAATTTAAATTTTCTAGAACAATTTCAAAAATGAGGAAAAAGTTCTCAGATTCAAAAGCAGAAAAATATACTGAAACTTCAGAGAAAAGAGCACAAATGTTTGAGAAAAACCGCTGAAAGAAATTCTGTTTTTGTGAGCAAAGCTGTGATGTTTCAGCTGCAGAGTTTCAGAGCTGAAGTCCCTCCGTCTTTATTGAAGCAGCAGCATGTTGTCATTCACATTAATGAGAGTCTTTTTCTCTTCTTCTATTTGACTGTTTGAACCTGCATCCTGTTGGCTTCAGCTGCTTGGAGTTTCCAGTTTCTAAACTTCTACATTCTGAACCTTCTTCAGCTCTGAACACATGATGAAACACTGAATGATTTCAAGATGAAACTTTGTCTGATAAACTCATGTCTTTGATTCTTTATTCAGATTGGGGAGCTGCAGATTGTGAGAGATCAGCTGTGATTATCTGGTCTCAGCTCTGAAGTCCAACCCCTCCTATCTCAGACATCTGGATCTGTGTGAGAACCAGCTGCGGGATTCAGGAGTGAAGCAGCTGTGTGGTTTTCTGGAGAGTCCACATTGTAGACTTGAAGCTCTGAGGTCAGACTCCTCATTGTTGTTGTGTCTATGTGTGTTGTGTGTTCAGGGGTCTGCAGCCTGCAGCTCATGTCCACATGTGTCTTTGTTGTCCAGAACCAGCGTCTCCCTCTGACTTGGACAGAAACCATAAAAAAGCTCACACATTTATGAAAAATAGTGTCTATTTAAGAGGAGAAAATTAATACATTTACTACAAAAATAGGCACATTTCCAAGGACAAAAGTAGCAAATTGCTGTGACAGAAATGAAAAATTATTTAAATATCAAATTGTTATGAATAAAATTAGACTATATACAAGAAATTATCAGAAAAATTTAAACAATTTTAAGAACCAGGTCTAAAATTACGAGAAAAGTTCTAATTTTCTGAGACAAAATGAGAAATTTGGGTTAAAAAATGAAGGTTTATGTGAAACAAGTTTATAATTTTCAGAGAGAAATGTGACTTATTTAAGAGGAGAAAAAGTTGTGGATGTTGACAGGCCAGTTTTTTCTGTCATTTCTTTAATTTTCAAGCTTTAATATAATTCACTGCTCTCTACATGCAGAAGTTTTTTGTCCCCAAATGGCTCCAGAGCCTCTTTTTAAGGCCAAATGTTGCAGCTGGTTGTTTGTCTAGTAGAGGTTTGTGAGCCTGGACTAAGTGAAGATGTGCTCCAAGCAGACCATTGAGGAGGTGGAGAGCTGACAGAAGTGTGGAGAGGAGAGTGGGTCAGCGTTAAAGAAGAAGCTGGAGAAGACATTGATGCTGATGCAGTCCACTGAGGAGAAGAAAGAGAATGCAGAATCTTCTGCTCTTCACTCTGGATTGCTGCTGAATGAAGAGCGCCACCACTAGTCTGAGGACAGCCCTACACATTTACAAGCTTTAACCAGGGAGGTTCAACCTGTGGCCCGTGGAGCACATTTGGTTTGTGAGCTGTTAAAGAGAGTTAGTTGTGGATTGTAAATGGTTGTGTCCTAAAGTGAGAAGTGAGAGTCAGAATGGTTGCCAGTTAATAGGGGTCCCCTCTCTCTGATCAAGGAAAGGTCAGGAGGTCAGTCAGCACCCTGTGGTGGACCAGATGTGCTCCATGGACCCTAGGTTGGATCTCACTAATCAAAGCTTTTAAATGTGTAGGCGTGTCCACAACAGCAGTTTTGGGGCTTTAAATCTTCAATAGTAATCCAGAGTGAAGATCAGAAGATTCTGTTCTTGTCCTTCTCCCTCAGTGGACTGCATCAGCATCAATGTCTGATCACAAGTTGGTCACTTTCAGCTGAAAGTTGGAACTTTTTCATGCAAAACTTTGATGAAATCTTTGGACAAAATGTTTTTTCCTTGTAAAATATCAGCTTTTTGTTTCAGTTCATTTTTTTCTCTTATCAAATTGCCTTTAAAAAAGTAACTTTTCTTGTCAGTTTGTGACATTTATTTGTAAATTTACTGATTTATACTCATAAACTTGCATTTAAAAGTCACATATTTTTTAAAAAATGACAAATTTACTGGAAAAAGTTCCAGTTTTATATAAAAAACAACAAATTCATGTGAGAAATGCTGCAATTTTACCCACGAAACAACAAAATTAAAGAAAGAAATCTGTCAAATTGTTGAGGAAAATGGAAAATGTGTCAAAATATTGAACATAAATTAGCATAAAACAGCCAAAAGTTTGAAAGAGAAGTGACAAAATTTCTGATGTCAAAGAAAGTTGAAGTTTTATTTCAAAAAGTCAGAAATGTGTGTGAAATATGCAGCCTTTTTTGAATGAAAATGTTAAAAAAAAAATTACAGAACAATTGAAAAATAAATAACATCATCAAAATATCAAACATTTTTGTAAAAAAAAAAAAATATTTCAGACAAAATAAAATCCAGCCTCAGATATGAAAGAAACAATTTAAAAATTTACTGGAAAAAACGTTGTTTTACATTGAAAAAAATGTCACAAGTTGATGTGAAAATGGCTGCAAATTTACCTGTAAAAGGCAACAATTCTGGAAAGGAAAATGTGACAAATTGAATCAAAATGCAGAAAATTTATGCCAAAAATATCAGATATTTTGGAGAAAAGTTAGACATTAATGAGGAAAACCTGCCCACAAACTGGCAACCAAAAATTCACCAAAGCTAAAAAAAAAAAAATAAAAAAGTCCAATTTCCTGGACAAAGTTTGATTTTGGTGCTAAAAGGAACTATATTTTCTGCTGTTTGACTTTAGTTTCCAGCTTGAGATTTTTCTGGCTCCATGCAGGTTTGTTTTGGACCAGAACCCCTCAGTCTGGCTCTGTGTGGAGTTCAGGTTCCTGAGCTGTGCTGGAGAACACGGCTCACCTTCACTTCCAGCATTCAGAGAGAGCAGACGCATTTCTTCCTCCTCTCCCTCCTAATCCTCTCCCTTCTGATCCCAGCTTGCAATGTTGTGTTTTTGTCTGTGTTTAGTCTCTCTTCTTCTGCTCAATCTTAATCTAAACGGAAATTATGGATCTGGAAGAGGCTTAAATGTGATTGTCACCACTTTAAAAGAAGATTGGGTCAGGAGGGACCCAAGGGGTAGACTCATGGACATTGGAACGCATGTGTCTGTAAGATTTGACTGGAGATGCAGAAGACATCTATTGGCTATGATCAACAGGACT
Organism: Pholidichthys leucotaenia; assembly: GCA_020510985.1. Taxonomy (NCBI): domain Eukaryota; kingdom Metazoa; phylum Chordata; class Actinopteri; order Cichliformes; family Pholidichthyidae; genus Pholidichthys; species Pholidichthys leucotaenia. Next base: position 148,028,843 of record CM035850.1, on the reverse strand, counting down.
TTCTACTTTGGCTTTGGGGTTCCTGATGTATCAGAAATTGTGGACGGTAAAAGAGCTGTTCAAGGCGGACCCAGGCAAGCTCCTTCACCAAATTCGACCAGTTTTTTTAAGCCTGTATATGGAAATTATGAAGCGCAGAATCGCATGAGAGAGGAAAATTCTATACTCTGTGTGCACTGTGCAGATTTGACCTTGTTGTTTTGGTGCCCTTGCTTACATTCCTCCTCGATGAAGATAAGGCAGGAGTAGCGGCTGGCTTTAACCCAAACAATCGACAAACAATTGCTGTTGTTTCAACAGACTGGACTCTTCAAGGACAGTGTACCATGTGTCTTCAACTTGCCATCTGCAAGCAAGAGAGAGAACTCTGGACTTGCTTATAGATCACATGATTAACATCCATCCACTGCCAAGAGGCGCCCTCTGCTGTTCACTAGCAATTGACACACCCACACTACATACTGCATACAACATTACATACATTACATGACTGATTCATACACTGATACATATATATACATACACTGACTCTCTCAACTTTTGTTTTGTGTGATCTATTGTCTGCTAATTGTGCATTGGAGAGTTTTTTCTATGGAATCACAATTTTGGTCATAAATGAGCTTTATTTTGATTAACAATGCTTTTTTCTCTCTGCCCATTGTGTCATTTCCCTTCCCCCTCATTCCCTTCTTTACCCTCCACTGTATGACAGGTGCCTCATTATGGCTGCCGCGTCATTGGATGCGCCTTTCGTGCGCGCCCAATGTCAAGTCAAATTCCTCGTATGTTTACTTGTTTACTTGTAAACGTGCTTGGCAATAAAATCTGATTCTGATTCTCCAACATGTGGCCCTTTGACCAGATCCAGTGGCTCCATGTGGATGTGATCCAAATGTAGTGGAGTAAATGTAACTAGTTGCTGATGTGTGACTCCTTCATCCAAACCACAGGAAGGCAGAAGAATGCTGGTTGGAGGTCAAAGGTCATTGTAAAGCAACCTTCAGGGGTCTAAATGTGGTTTTTGGAGGTTTCTAGATGGAGTCCAGTAACAGGCTGCATGTCTTTGTGCACGTTTGGACTCTGTGTCAAAGCTGCATTTGTCCATCAAGTCAAAGAAAGACGGAGACACAGCAGCTCAATTGACTTTTGTCTTCTCCATCTGCTAGTTTTTTGAAATGAATTTGGCTTCTTTGTAAACATGTGTGGCTTTTCTGCTTTATTTTCTACTTTTTCAATCACAAATTTGTGACTCTTTAAATATGCTGTTTAAGATTTATTTAAAAGTCTCATAAATAAATGTCAACAACTATTTGCTACTTTATTCTCATGAATTTTCCAAATGTGTAACTTTATTAAACTGGTGTATTCCCAGCTTTTCTCAGATGTGTGAAATTAACAACATTAAAAATGATTTTTTCATAAATATGTGACTTGGACAAACGATGAAAAAATGTCAAACTGAGAATTAAAACTTTTCAATTTTAAGTGATGAAAGAAATAAAAATTTTCTAGAACAATTTCAAAAATGAGGAAAAAGTTCTGAGATTCAAAAGTAGAAAAATATGCTGAAACTTCAGAGAAAAGAGCACAAATGTTTGAGAAAAACTGCTGAAAGAAATTCTGTTTTTGTGAGCAAAGCTGTGATGTTTCAGCTGCAGAGTTTCAGAGCTGAAGTCCCTCCATCTTTATTGAAGCAGCAGCATGTTGTCATTCACATTAATGAGTCTTTTTCTCTTCTTCTATTTGACTGTTTGAACCTGCATCCTGTTGGCTTCAGCTGCTTGGAGTTTCCAGTTTCTAAACTTCTACATTCTGAACCTTCTTCAGCTTTGAACACATGATGAAACACTGAATGATTTCAAGATGAAACTTTGTCTGATAAACTCACATCTTTTATTCTTTATTCAGGTTGAGGAGCTGCAGGTTGTCAGAGATCAGCTGTGATTATCTGGTCTCAGCTCTGAAGTCCAACCCCTCCTATCTCAGACATCTGGATCTGGGTCAGAACCAGCTGCAGGATTCAGGAGTGAAGCAGCTGTGTGGTTTTCTGGAGAGTCCACATTGTAGACTTGAAGCTCTGAGGTCAGACTCCTCATTGTTGTTGTGTCCATGTGTGTTGTGTGTTCAGGGGTCTGCAGCCTGCAGCTCATGTCCACATGTGTCTTTGTTGTCCAGAACCAGCGTCTCCCTCTGACTTGGACAGAAACCATCAAAAAGCTCATACATTTATGAAAAATAGTGGACATTTAAGAGGAGAAAATTACTACATTTACTACAAAAATAGTCACATTTCCAAGAACAAAAGTAGGAAATTGCTGTGAAATAAATGAAAAATTATTTAAACATCAAATTGTGATAATTACAATTAAATTATAATTATACAAAATTATATTAATATAAACAAAATTATAGAAAGAAATCTGTCAAATTGTTGACGAAAACAGAAAATTTATGTCGAAATATTAAACATAAATTAGCATAAAACAGCAAAAATTCTGAAAGAAAAGAGACAAAATTTCTGATGACAAAGAAAGTTGAAGTTTTATTTTAAAAAGTCACAAATGTGTGTGAAATATGCAGCCTTTGTTATATGAAAAGGTTAAAAAATTACAAAACAATTGGAAAATAAATAACAAAATCACATTTTTTTCCCCAAACTATCAAACATTTTTATAAAAAAAAATTATTTCAGACACAATAAAATCCAGCCTCACAGATATGAAAGAAACGACTCAAAAATTTACTGGAACAAACTTTGTTTTACATTGGAAAAATGTGACAAATTGATGTGAAAATGGCTGCAAATTTACCTGTAAAAGGAAACAATTCTGGAAAGGAAAATGTGACAAATTTAGTCAAAATGCAGAAAATTTATGCCAAAAATATCCGATATTTTGGAGAAAAGTTACACTTTAATGAGTAAAACCTGCCCACAAACTGGCAACCAGAAATTCACCAAAGCTAAAAAAAAAAAAAAAGTCCAAATTCCTGGACAAAGTTTGATTTTGGTGGAACCAAATTTTCTGCTGTTTGACTTTAGTTTCCAGCTTGAGATTTTTCTGGCTCCATGCAGGTTTGTTTTGGACCAGAACCCCTCAGTCTGGCTCTGTGTGGAGTTCAGGTTCCTGAGCTGTGCTGGAGAACACGCTTTTCTCAGATGTGTGAAATTAACAACAATAAAAACGATTTTTTCATAAATATGTGACTTGGACAAAAAATGAAAAAATGACAAACTGAAAAACTTTACAATTTTAAGTGAAAATTTATGAGAGAAATAAATTTAAATTTTCTAGAACAATTTCAAAAATGAGGAAAAAGTTCTGAGATTCAAAAGTAGAAAAATATGCTGAAACTTCAGAGAAAAAGCACAAATGTTTGAGAAAAACCGCTGAAAGAAATTCTGTTTTTGTGATCAAAGCTGTGATGTTTCAGCTGCAGAGTTTCAGAGCTGAAGTCCCTCCGTCTTCATTGAAGCAGCAGCATGTTGTCATTCACATTAATGAGAGTCTTTTTCTCTTCTTCTATTTGACTGTTTGAACCTGCATCCTGTTGGCTTCAGCTGCTTGGAGTTTCCAGTTTCTAAACTTCTACATTCTGAACCTTCTTCAGCTCTGAACACATGATGAAACACTGAATGATTTCAAGATGAAACTTTGTCTGATAAACTCACATCTTTGATTCTTTATTCAGGTTGGGGAGCTGCAGGTTGTCAGAGATCAGCTGTGATTATCTGGTCTCAGCTCTGAAGTCCAACCCCTCCTATCTCAGAGATCTGGATCTGGGTTTCAACAGGCTGCCGGATTCAGGAGTGAAGCAGCTGTGTGGCCTTCAGAAGAGTCCAGACTACAGACTGGAGGATCTGAGGTCAGTAGAGGGTTGGAGTCAGTCTGTGCTGCTTTCAGCAGGATTGTTCTAGACCCAGTTGGTGTGAAAGCAAAGATCCAGTGTTTCCTGTAAAGCTGCAGCTTCTCAGTGGCTGCTTTCATCAGTGAAGCTGTGAGAGGAGAATGGTGACAGGCTTCAGGATTGGACAGAAACACAGAGAGAGAGACAACAGTCAGCCAATCAGATCAGCCAGAAGCTTGTTGTGATCATGTGTTTGAGTTGATGTGAAGACGACTGCTGCTGTTGTGTTCATGTCTCCAGGAAATAAAGCTGGATTCCAGCTGACAGCCTTCAGCATGTATAGAGACAGTGGTGGTCATTCATCAGACTGTGGCAGCATCAAATCTGATCTCACACTCTTTGTTCTCTCATTTCAACACTAAACAGCTGATCAGTTTCATCTCTGTCACAGCTCTGAGATCAGGCTGACTGAAGCCTCTAATCACTGGCTCTGATTTCAGAGAACCAGCGTTACATTTAGGAACCATGAGCTCTTTCTGCAGACCAGAAGCTCTGCTGAAGTCCAGCAATCACATTTGAATCTGTGTCCTTGTGTCATTGGTTTCATCCAGATGTTGAAATGTGCTGGATGTGCTGCATCACTGACTGACAGCTGATGAAGTGAGTCTCTGAAACACTCATTTCTCTCCTCTCTCATTTCTCTTTCTCTCTGCAGGTGGAGGTGATGATAAACCTGATGGTGTGTGTGCTGAGAGAGGACGAGCTGCTTCTTCTCTTCTGAACACCAGCAGTTTGTCATGTGACCACAGATCAATCATTGCTGGGAACAAACAGGAAGAAGATCAAAGCTGAACAACATCTGGATTCAGTCAAAGCTTCACTGAAGTTTCTCAGCTGCTGCAAACAGATTCTGGATTTTGGAGGAAAGTTGGTGCCTTAAAGTTTGATTTATTTTTTTTTTTAGAGCATTTGATGTCAGAATCAGCTGTTTAACATGCAGACTCTAAACTTCCTGTTCAGTTCCCTCCTGACTTCTGCTGTTTTTAGATGGACTTTTAATTCCTATAGAAATCATGTGGAGAAACCTCATCACTGCAACTGTGCCATTCAGCAGCTAAGACAAAGCATCTCCTGCCAAAGAGACTTTGTTGTTCTTAACTGATACAAACACCTACACTCAACACTACACCCACACTGACTCAAAAACTGATGAAAAAGATCACTCACTCACTGCTCTCTTTGTGTCCTTGTATACTTTTTTGTCTGCTAACTGTGCATTGAGGGCTTTTTTTCTTGTAATCATAATATTGATCATATATGACCAGTATTCTGACAATCAATGGTTTTTTGCTCCTTCCTATTGTATTATCCTTTTCTTCCCTATGCATCCTGTACCCATCTGATGACAGGCGCGTTCACAGATGCTGCCGTGTCACCGGAAATGCAGGTCGTTTTCTGTGTCAAGTCAAATCCCTCGTATGTTATCAGTCATATCTGTTAATGTACTTGGCAATAAATCCTTTCTGAGTTCTGAGTTCTGAGTTCATTCATTAAAAGTTTAGAACTCACAATAATGTTTTCATTCTTACACCTCTGACAGAGTATTTGTGCATTTTTGAGTTTATCTCAAGTTTGGAAGATTTTGACATAAATTTGTGTACATTTCTTCATCATAAAGCCAGACAATTTTCTTGTCAATTTGCTGTTTTGTCTTTAAATTTGTGAGAATTCGCTGTTAAATCTTCAGCTTTTCTTGACAGTTTGGGAAATTTTTTCTTAAAGTTTTGTTACTTTTTCTGACTTTTTTCCTGCAGAATTGGGACTTCATCTTTCTGAATTATTTGTGGGGGTTTTTTGTTTTTTATATTTTTTTGCCACACCCACAAGGAGACGCTGTGGTTCTTGTGGTGCCTTGTGTGGATCCAGAGCCACAGGTTGAAACCCCCTGAGTTAATAGAATCTGATTTTTGTTCTTGTTTTGGGACGGTCTGCTCTGAAAACAGATGTGTTAAAAACAGCACAACGGTGTGTCTAGATGAGACCACACAGTTGTCCTCAAATTTGCAAAGAGAAAATCCCATTTTTAAGAGTGTTTGAATGTATTTATGTATATCAGTGATAATTTTATTGACTGAAATTGAATAAAATTTTATCAATGAAAGCTAGAAATTAAGCTAAAATTACCATTTTTACATTTTTAACACCAATTTTAGTCAATAGTCTTGTTGACTCTGTTTTATTTTAGTCTGTTCATTATCAATGGTTTTAGTCTAGTTTTACACAACAAAAATTTTGTTGCCTAAATTGTTTTATTGGACAAAATTAACACCGTTGTATACAGTCGGGGGAAATAATTATTTGGTCCACTGCTGAATTTGTAAGTTTATTCCCTCATAAAGAAATGAACAGTCCATAATTTTTATTGCAGGATTATTTTAAGAGACAGAAGATCAACAAAAAAAATCCGGCAAAAATATTAAACAAGGGTTATAAATTAATTTGCATTTGATGGAGGGAAATAAGTATTTGATCCTCAAGTAAAACATGGCTTAGTACTTGGTGGAGAAACCGCTGCTGGCATCACAGAGGTCAGACATTTCTTGTAGTTGGTCACCAGATTTGCTCACATCTCAGGAAGGATTTTGGTCCACTCCTCTTTACAGATACTCTCCAAAACCCGAAGGTTTGCTTGGCAACTAGAAGTTTCAGGTCCCTCCACGGAACTTTTATGGGATTAAGGTCCAGAGACTGGCTAGGCCACTCCAGGACCTTCATGTGCTTCTTCTTCAGCCACTCCTTTGTTGCCTTGTCCATATGTTTTGGGTCATTGTCATACTGGAAGACCCATCCATGATGCATCATCAATGTTCTGGCTGAGGCCAGGAGGTTCTCATCCAAAATTCTATGGTACATGGCCCCATTTATTGCCCCTCAACGTGGTGAAATCTTCCTGTACCCTGAACAGAGAAACAGCCCCAAAGCAGGATGCTTCCACCTCCATGTTTGACAGTGGAGATGGTGTTTTGGGGTCATATTCAGCATTTTTCTGCCTCCAAAAATGGTGAGTCGAGTTGATGCCAAAGAGTTCAATTTTGGTCTCATCTGACCACACCACATTCTCCCAAACCTCTCAAACATTCAGGTGTTCTTTGGCAAACTTCAGATGTCTTCTTGAGCAGGGGACCTTGCGAGAACTGCAGGATCTCAGTCCATTATGGTGAAGTGTGTTACCAATGGTTTTCTTGGTGACTGTGGTCCCAGATCCCTTGAGATCAATAACAAGCTCCTCCTGTGTAATTCTGGGCTGATCCCTCACCTTTCTCAGAATCATCCTTACCCCACCAGGTGAATCCTGCATGGAGGTCCAGAGCGAGGACGACTGACTCTGTTATCTTACCATGCATCTGGAAAGTATTCACAGCGCTTCACTTTTTCCACATTTTATGTGACAGCCTTATTTCACAATAGATTAAATTTTTTTTTTCACAAAATTCTACACACAACACCCCATAATGACAACATCAAAAAAGTCTTTTTGAGATTTTTGCAAATTTATTAAAAAATTAAGAAATCACACATACATAAGTATTCACAACCTTTGCCATGAAGCTCAAAATTGAGCTCAGGTGCATCCTGATTCCACTGATCATCCTTGAGATGTTTCTACATCTTAATTGGAGTCCACCTGTGGTAAATTCAGTTGATTGGACATGATGTGGAAAGGCACACACCTGTCTATATAAGGTCCCACAGTTGACAGTGCATGTCAAGAGTACAAACCAAGTATGAAGTCAAAGGAATTGTCTGTAGACTTCCGAGACAGTCAGGGAGGTGACCAAGAACCTGATGGTCACTCTGTCAGAACTCTTGCATTCCTCTGACCATGAGAAACAAAATTCTCTGGTCTGATGAGACAAACGTTGAACTGTTTGGCATGAATGCTGGGTGTCATATTTGGAGGAAACCAGGCCAATACCATCCCTACAGTGAAGCATGGTGGTGACAGCATCATGTTATGGGGATGTTCTTCAGTGGCAGGAACTGGGAGACTAGTCAGGATAGAGGGAAAGATGAATGCAGCAATGTAGAGACATCCTGGATGAAAACCTGCTCCAGAGTGCTCTTGACTTCAGACTGGGGCGATGGTTCATCTTTCAGCAGGATGACTCTAAGCACACAGCAAAGATATCAAAGGAGTGGCTTATATACAGCAGTTTAATATGGTTAAATACAGTCAAATACAATAAAACCCAAGTCAGAACAGAATCAAGTCAATAGAAGTGAAGCAGGTATATCATGTAAAATACAGCAGGGGAGCTGCTCACTTGATACATCAGAGCTGTGAAAAAAGTTCACAGGGAAAGTGAAGATTTTTGTTGGTTTCAGTGTCATTCTTCTTGGATTTAGTTAATTTTGTGCAATTTGCAGATTTTGTCCCTTTTGCTTGTTTATAATTTCTGTCCTTCAATATTTGTTTTGGGGTGGGGTTTTTTTGGTCATTTTCCTAAAATCTGTGAAAATCTGTTCAGTTTTAACATTTTTATTTCATTTAAACACTGATGACTGTTTTCAGCACCCAAGTATCAACTTTTCAAGATTGTCTCCTGTGTATGTTAGTGAATTGTTTAATATTTTTCTTTCTTCTCTTTCTTATATTCATCTGCTTTTTACTGTGATGCTCATTCATTCATAGAATTGTAATTGTGAGGATGGCTAGTCCAAACATAGAGGGGAGGTCATTTGAGAAGAACTGATAGTCGCATAATTATAATAAAAGAACAACAATGTGTGTTTGTGTTTAAATGTACAGTTTGTTATGTATATGTTATTTGTTACATTAGTGCCCTCTTAAATGTCTAACCATGTTTTTTTCTTGTAGATGCATTTTACTGCTTTTTTACATCTTGGCCAGGGGACTACAGATGAAAACTAGCCTTTTGGCTAATTCTGGCTTTTTTAACCATGTGTAATAATGTGTTTTATGAAATTGCATTGTCCCTTTTCAAATAAACTAAACTAAACAATATCAGTAGTGAGGCAGCTGTATAAATTGTGTGTGAAACAAGAGAGTAATAAAGTCACCAGGTATCATGATGGCACTTATTGTGAAGTGCAGTGTGGTGACGCCGACTTCCTGTCATGTCACCGCACTGCCCTATATAGTGGGGTGAGCCGCCATAGCACTTCCTCTCGTGCCGGATGCCCACGCTAGGTGCTTGCTGTGTACTGCTATCCAGTTCCATCAATAAAGTTGTGTTTAACACCACTCTCTTAGCCTCATTCATCACCAGGTTTGTGGACATAACATTTTGTGACTGAGGATTAACTCATGGAGGCGTGCATTACACCACTCCATCCCTTCCTCGAGCTCCTGGGTGAACCGCCGGTGCCTTGGCTGCGTTGGTTCGAAGCTTTTCAAACCTTTATCACTGCGGTGGACTTCTGGCAGCTCAAAAAGTTGAGGGCACGTGCGGTTCTAGTCCACAACCTGGGCATCGAGGGCCAGCGAATCCTGCGGACGCTCGGCGCATCAGACTTGCTTGAGGATGTCGTGGAGCTGCTAGCTAATCACTTCCACACTCCAGACAGCGTGACTGTACAGAGAATTCATTTTCGCCAGTGATGCCAACGTGTAGGTGAGCCCATCCACCCATTTGTTGTTGACTTAAGACAGCTAGCTAGCGAGTGCCGCTTTGGACAGCTGGAAGATGAAATGGTGCGCGACCAGCTAGCAGAGCGCACATGCAATGCTGCATTGTGAGCTAGGTTATTAATGGCACCGAATGACTTAGCATTAGCCAGAGCTGTCGAGCTAGCTCTCCAGTAAGAGGCTGCAGACAAGCTAACCTCAGAGCTAAACTGGCGTCAGTCACAGATGCTGCCTGAGCCGCCCACCACAGCAAATGTTGTGGACTGATAGTGATTATAGCTTGGATGACGATGTTACAGAAACCAATGCTGCCAGCCAAAGGTCTGCCCTGGGAAAACCCCTGTGCAAGGGTTGTGAGTCCGCACCACACCGCAATAAGGCGAAGGAATGCCCGGCAAGAGGAAAACGTTGTAGCAGATGTGGACACTTCAACCATTATGCCAGAGTGTGCCGCTTATCTGAACCGGAGAACCTATGGAAGAAATCACTCCGCCTGCCCCTGACAACCATCCATATGGTGAGCCCCAGCACAAATGGATACATATATTGCTCAGTGGAGTTAGACGGCGTGGAGGTGCCACTGTTGCTCGACATGGCGGCGGTGCGGTCAATGCTGAACTGGGCCACGGTGAAGAAGTTCTTCCCCCACTACAGGATTAAAGCTAACCCAGCGCCATTGTATGGCTACAGTGGTAGTAGACTGTGCATGGTTGGGACTTTGGAGTTAACAGTTCGTTACAAGTCTGCGAAGATGGTTAACTTCATGTTCCAAGTGGTGATGCGTGGCAATAACATCATGGGCTGTGACCTATTCCATGGACTGCTTTTGCCATTAAAGACGGTGCTGGGAATGAATGGCCGGGTTTTGGCCACTTGAACCCACTGGTTCCGGTGGTCGAAGATGATGTTGCGTGGGACGAAGGGCTACCGGACACTCTAGCTGTCAAGCAGGACCAGTTTCACTTAGATTCAATGCAGGAAAGTCTCAGTGCCGGCGGTCGGGACATGGTAGAGGGGGGTACCAAGCGGGGCACCTGCGTCGGTGAGTGACACCATGCTAGTCCCAGATGCCTCCAGAGCTTGGCCACAGGGGGATGGGGTCTGCAGCTACGACAGTGACCGCTACAATGTTTTTAGAAGAGGACGGGGCAAGACCGACGAGCATGGAATTACCGCATGCTCAGCAGCAGCACACCAGGCCGAGCAGGGCCCCACTTAGGGTTATGGACTTGGTTCAGGTTCGGGGTGATGAACAACCACGGCAAAGATGAGCCAAACGACAGCCAGTGAAGCATCAAGCACGTCTGCGGATAGTGGCGAACTTGGGCGCAGCGTACATCCGGTTGTCTGACGGCTCATCGAGGCATGCCAATCAGCTTCGGCGTGTCCAGGAGGACACTCCAGGTGGTGAGGCTGGACTGGAGTCAGTGATGGCAGTGTGGGAACCGGGTTCCATCGTCCAGAAGATCAGCCATTGCTCCGGGGGCCTGCTGCTTCCAGGGGCGTGCCTGCTGAGTGTCTCCCCTGGGGCTCCCCACGCCGGTTCAACCTTTCCCACCCAAGTGACTGTGCTGTAGCAGTGTGTTTACAGTTCTATTGTTGTTGTTGTGTTTTATGTGTTCAGGAGCACGGCAGTTATTTCATTTTGAATAAAGGACTTTTTATTTATTCCGGTGGAAGAATAATCCACCGTGCCATGCGGGTTGTGTGGTAGTCCACCCACCAACTGTAATTTAGGTTGTTTTGTTTTAATGTGTTAGTGTCATAACTCTGGCTCTCACGAGCCAGGAAAGGAGATACGAGGGCGACCAGTGAGTTAGCGTAGTTTATTAACAAAGCACACACTACACAAAATAACGAACAGAAAAGTAAAGAGCCACGTAGGGCTAAAACACACACAGAACTAAGGGTAACATACCACCCAGGGAGAAAGGCTAGAGAGGCGGCGAGGGAAAAATACACGCTGAGTCGCAACACTTACTTTGGGTGAAGCGCCGAGGTAACGGCGGACTAAAGCTAGTCGTAGGAGCTAACAGTCGTGGGAAACACAAGGAACGTCTTCCCATAGCGAGGTCGCAGCGACGAGTAACTCTCGGCTGCTCGCTTAAATGGGGGAGATGATTGGGAATAGGAGACAGCTGTCCCAGCGCAGCTGAACTAGACAGCTGGCAATCAGCTGGGCGCTGTCAAAGAGCGGGCCATGGAAGACCCGGCACGGACTACCCCGGAGCAGGAGCGAAACTGGACAACCTGAACGCAGAGAAAAGATAGCGTTCAGGTCGTGACAGTACTCCTCCCCCGAGCCGCGCCTCCTGGAGCGGCCAAAACCCCCCCCCCCCCCCCCCGAGGGAAGACCAGGGAGGGCGGTGGGGGCCAGATCTGGGAGAAAGGGAGGGACCAGAAAAAGGAGGCAGGGAAGAAAAAAAAAACCTAGATACAGTATAGGGTCAGATACCATAATAATCTTAACCCCCCCCCAAAAAAAAACCATCACCCCCTCCCCTGCAGAGGCCAGACGGTCTGTGCAGGTGACCACAGGAGGTGGGGAGAAACGACAAGAACCAAAATGCAGAAACATAGCGACACAGTCATGGAAAAAGTTCACAATAACTTAGGGTGAGGACAATAAAAAAAAAAACTCATGTCCCGAAGGCCAAAAACTACAAAACTCTGAACATATGGTTAAAATAGACTTACACAAGTAAACCCCGACCAAAACAGAATATACAAAGGATGCAAACCGGGCATAAGATCCAAAAATAGAGCCTGGAACTGCAAATTGGCATGAAGATAAAAATACAAAAGGAACAACTCCTCAAACACATATTAGCACAAAAGTGTCACTAAACAGTCTGGAGGAGGATATAAATACAGAAAAACAAGACTACTCGGAATGAGGCCAGGCAATGTGAAGCAAATGCTACTTAAGGGAGAAATTAGAATAGGATCATACTGGGATTATAAAACAAAGAAAATAGTCCAAGGAAATTTTAACTGGGATAACCCCACAATAAGGACTCTAGGGCAGAGAGTTCTTTGATGTCCTGAAAAGTATTAAATTAGGGAGGACAATCAAACGCAAAGCAACAAACAGTCAGTCAATTCTTCCAGGACGTCAGCAGGTGGAGCGGGGCAGGCAATGACAGCTTGTCCGGCGGGCGGCCCGAACTCCACCAGGCCAGGAACCACAACACCAGTTCGGGTGGCCTACCCGAGTCCCAGGCTAGGAGACACAGTTTCTCCGGAGGCCGACCCAGATCACCGAACCAGCCAGATGGCTTCCCAGGCGGTCGTCCCGTGACCTCAGACCACGGAGAGCTGAGGGAGAAGTCTTGGTGCAGCTCCCTCCCTGAGGGAAAAGGCAGGAGGAAACTGACCCAGGTGAGAAAAACCCCCACAGTAGTAGGGGGAGAAGAGATGGAGGCCAGGGGCAAAGTTAGCCTGCCATCTAATGGCAACAAGGGTAGGGGGAAACTGGCCCGGGTGAGAGGAACCCCAACAGCGGCAGGAGGAGAAATGATGGAGGCAAGGGACGAAGTCAGCCTGACGTCAGGCGAACACAATCCTCCAGCTCCCACACTAACCGTTACCCGGACCGGCGCAGCACCCCCGGTGGACCCCGATCGGGCCGGCGCAGCACCCCCGGTGGACCCCGATCGGGCCGGCGAAACACCCCCGGTGGACCCCGATCGGGCCGGCGAAACACCCCCGGTGGACCCCGATCGGGCCGGCGAAACACTCCCGGTGGACTCCAGCTGGACCGGCGAAACACTCCCGGTGGACTCCAGCTGGACCGGCGAAACACTCCCGGTGGACTCCAGCTGGACTGGCGAAACACTCCCGGTGGACTCCAGCTGGACCGAGACAGCACTCCCGGTGGACTCCAGCTGGACCGAGACAGCACTCCCGGTGGCCCTGGGGAGAGGCTCAGAGGGACAAAAGGAACCGGGATCAGGATCACCGGCAGCGGCAGAGCCCGGCGGAACAGGCTCGAGCGCAGCAGACGGCTGCACCCGGCCCGCCCCCCCCGAGAGACAGGCAATAATGCTCCAGAATAGAGAAGAGAAAAACAAAATAGAGCACTTGCCTGATCTCGGGTTCTACCGCCATCCAGGACTTCGATGCTCCGGGCTCAGCGGGCAGGACTCCGTCCTCCGGCTCCAACTCGACTGCGAATGGCTCCGCAGCCGGCATGATGGTTTCCACAGTCAAACGACCTCCAAATGCCGAAGACCGCGTCGACAGCCCACCTGGCGTGGGGGCAGGAGATCTGGACTCTGCTGGGCCGAACCATTCCTCCGTGGAGACCCGGGGACGCTTAATCGTCGGCGCTGGCTCCAACAGGCAGTTCGACCTTCTCCTCTGCCCATAACGTGGCTGCGGGGCTGGGGCAAAACCCTCCAGGGTCGCAGGCCGCCTCCTCCTCGCGCAGCGGTGTACACCTGGCACCGGGGCACACTCAAGGGGAAGAGACACAGAGGACGCAGGTTCATATTCAGTTTTTGCAGCGGGAGGAGAGAGCTCAGGGGACTGTGAACCCTGAACTCCTCCCCCAGGAATCAAACAAGGCAATTCACTCATAATGGGAGGAGAATGAAAGGACACTTGCCTGATTCCCGGAGGGCCGGTGGAACCCGCTACAAGGGACTCGAGTCTCTCTTCTCCCAACCGGATAGAAGTGGGGAACCCCCCGGACAGATGAGGCGGTGCTACCCGCACCGGATCGGGACCTGGAACACCTGGAGATGAATTTGCGCTTCTCCCAGCGGCCGGAGTGAATGACGAAGAGGGGGGTGAAACAGCTGAGGAGAGCTGGGGGCCCAAAGCTGACGGGACAGCGGGGAGAGCGGGCCCAGGAGCGGGAGCAGCTGATTCACTTCTTCGGCGAGACACGGGAGCAACAGCAGGCTGGGAGGCGGAATTCGTGTGGTTTCCTGGAGCGGGATCCGGACGGGACTCTCGCTGAGATGAGTGGGGAATTTGGGAGCGACGTCTTCTGAACGTGAGGTCGGGAAAACGCCGCTCCTGTGCGATGAGCGAAGCCAACAGGTCAGCGTATTCCGGATAATCGTTCAGCTCCGGGTTCTTCTCGACCAGCCTGACCGCCGCAATCACGTTCTTCATGGCTATGGGGGGGAACGGCGGCGGAAGAAGCGGCTGCCACTCGATCCGCAATGCGCATCGCTGTCATTCTCATCTTCTCCGGGGGAAACCCGGTTGACGTCACTCTATCCTGGGGATCACCCCTGAGTGAGGCGAACTCCTGGACTGGATCGCCGGCAGGAGCGGGATTCCGAAGCGAGGAGCGAAGGCGTCCTGTCCTCGGCTTCCTGCCGGAGTTCTCCTCCAGCCTACGGAGCCTCTCCCAGGCCACAGAGATGTCTGCCCTCCTCGCCTTAACCTCGGGGAGAAGGAAGTAGCGAGAAAAGCAGTTAAGCATACCCTCGGCGAGCTCCAGGCGCCAGCGTATCTCGCTGGGGGCATCGTAGAGGTCCGTGGTGAACAACGTTCCGTCCACAAGGTCCAGAGTCTCCGAGAGATCGTGGCCTGGGTGCCGCATGAGTCTCTTGGAAGGAGACATGATACTGGCTCGCCCGTACCCAGAGGAAGAGAAAAAAAGGCGTCGAGTCCTTACAGCCAACTCACGGTCGCGGCCGTCTCTCTATGGCTGCGACCTACTGTCATAACTCTGGCTCTCACGAGCCAGGAAAGGAGATACGAGGGCGACCAGTGAGTTAGCGTAGTTTATTAACAAAGCACACACTACACAAAATAACGAACAGAAAAGTAAAGAGCCACGTAGGGCTAAAACACACACAGAACTAAGGGTAACATACCACCCAGGGAGAAAGGCTAGAGAGGCGGCGAGGGAAAAATACACGCCGAGTCGCAACACTTACTTTGGGTGAAGCGCCGAGGTAACGGCAGACTGAAGCTAGTCGTAGGAGCTAACAGTCGTGGGAAACACAAGGAACGTCTTCCCATAGCGAGGTCGCAGCGACGAGTAACTCTCGGCTGCTCGCTTAAATGGGGGAGATGATTGGGAATAGGAGACAGCTGTCCCAGCGCAGCTGAACTAGACAGCTGGCAATCAGCTGGGCGCTGTCAAAGAGCGGGCCATGGAAGACCCGGCACGGACTACCCCGGAGCAGGAGCGAAACTGGACAACCTGAACGCAGAGAAAAGATAGCGTTCAGGTCGTGACAGTTAGGCCATTCAAATACCTTAGTTTTCATTATTTTAAAGTATGATTCAGGTTCTAAATTGGGGTGGCTTCGATTGTATGTGTGGTTTTGGACTTTGTAAAGGGGGGAAGAATGTCATGACAGCACTTGTTGTGAAGTGCAGTGTGGTGACGCCGACTTCCTGTCACGTCACCGCACTGCCCTATACGGTGGGGCAAAAAAGTATTTAGTCAGCCACCAATTGTGCAAGTTCTTACACTTAAAAGATGAGAGAGGTCTCCAATTTTCATCATAGGTATACCTCAACTATGAGAGACAAAATGAGAAAAAAAAAATCCAGAAAATCACATTGAAGGATTTTTAATGAATTAATTGGTAAATTCCTCGGTAAGATAAGTATTTGGTCAATAACAAAAGTTCATCTCAGTACTTTGTTATATACCCTTTGTTGGCAATGACAGAGGTCAAACGTTTTCTGTAAGTCTTCACAAGGTTTTTACACACTGTTGCTGGTATTTTGGCCCATTCCTCCATGCAGATCTCCTCTAGAGCAGTGATGTTTTGGGGCTGTCGCTGGGCAACACGGACTTTCAACTCCCTCCAAAGATTTTCTGTGGGGTTGAGATCTGGAGACTGGCTAGGCCACTCCAGGACCTTGAAATTCTTCTTATGAAGCCACTCCTTCGTTGCCCGGGTGGTGTGTTTGGGATCATTGTCATGCTGAAAGACCCAGCCACGTTTCATCTTCAATGCCCTTGCTGATGGAAGGAGGTTTTCACTCAAAATCTCACGATACATGGCCTTGTTCATTCTTTCCTTTACATGGATCAGTCGTCCTGGTCCCTTTGCAGAAAAACAGCCCCAAACTATAATGTTTCCACCCCCATGCTTCGCAGTAGGTATGCTGTTCTTTCTCCTCCAAACATGACAAGTTGAGTTTTCATCAAAAAGTTCTATTTTGGTTTCATCTGACCATATGACATTCTCCCAGTCCTCTTCTGGATCATCCAAATGCTCTCTAGCAAACTACAGACGGGCCTGGACATGTACTGGCTGAAGCAGGGGGACACGTCTGGCACTGCAGGATTTGAGTCCCTGGTTGCGTAGTGTGTTACTGATGTAGCCTTTTTTACTTTGGTCCCAGGTCTCTGCAGGTCATTCATTAGGTCCCCCCCGTGTGGTTCTGGGATTTTTGCTCACCGTTCTCGTGATCATTTTGACCCCACGGGGTGAAATCTTGCGTGGAGCCCCAGATGGAGGGAGATTATCAGTGGTCTTGTATGTCTTCCATTTTCTAATAATTGCTCCCACAGTTAATTTCTTCACACCAAGCTGCTTACCTATTGCAGATTCAGTCTTCCCAGCCTGGTGCAGGTCTACAATTTTGTTTCTGGTGTCCTTTGACAGTTCTTTGGTTTTGGCCATAGTGGAGTTTGGAGTCTGACTGTTTGAGGTTGTGGACAGGTGTCTTTTATACTGATAACGAGTTCAAACAGGTGCCATTAATACAGGTAACGAGTGGAGGACAGAGGAGCCTCTTAAAGAAGAAGTTACAGGTCTGTGAGAGCCAGAAATCTTGCTTGTTTGTAGGTGACCAAATACTTATTTTACCGAGGAATTTACCAATTCATTAAAAATCCTTCAATGTGATTTTCTGGATTTTTTTTCTTCTCATTTTGTCTCTCATAGTTGAGGTATACCTATGATGAAAATTGAAGACCTCTCTCATCTTTTAAGTGGGAGAACTTGCACAATTGGTGGCTGACTAAATACTTTGTTGCCCCACTGTATAGTGAGGTGAGCCACCATAGCACTTCCTCTCATGCCGGATGCCCATGCTAGGTGCTTGCCGTGTACTGCTATCCAGTTCCATCAGTAAAGCTGTGTTCAACGCCACTACTCTCTTTGCCTCATTCATCACCAGGTTTGTGGACATAACACCAGGATCAAACCAACAAAGGATGAGATCATTATCATGACTTCAAAACAGCAGAGTCTGCTAGTGAGCTCTGCTGACATGCTGGCTGAAGACAGGAGTCCAGGATGGAGGACAGCTGACTGTCAACTGGCATTATTGCTCTGTACATGCACTACAGAATGATGCCAAAACACTCTCTACTGTAAAGGTAACTTTATTATCATTCAATCCATACAGCCAATCATGTACAGTAGAATGAAATTATGTTTCTCTTATCTACAATGTTAATCACATCTAGAATCAGAGGGGTTGCTGCCATGCAAGGCACCACCACAAATTTCCGGCCTCTGTTCCATTATTGCTGAGCACCAAGCTGGACAACAGGAAGTTCCACTTTTATATGGTCTTCGGCATGACCCAGCTGGGATTTGAACCTAGGCCTCCCGGGTGTGGGGCGGATGCTGTACCAACTAGGCCACCACTCCACTCTGTCTCATTAATGTTAACTACTGTCTCATTAATGTTCCATATACAGAGCTTATTTATAGGAATAGAATAAATACAATGAGATGGATGAGTTTCTAACAGACTGATACTGAAAAGTTAGAGCAGATTTAGATTTTATTTTCTGGTTGGACACAAAGATTTGATTATCCATGTGGTAGACTGCAAGTCTAATTTAAAACATTACTGGCACATGCCTCTAGGGGGAACTACCTGTATTGTTCAGCACTGCTACTAAGGGGACACATTAGAACAAGAGTGTGAAAACCCCGCGCAGAATCCATGTTCAGTCTTGTTGTGTGTGTTACAGAATAAATGGCAGAGTTAGCCAAAGAAATAACTCAAGTGTGATCATTGCTACACGGTAGGATATCACACAATTGGCGACGAGGATTAAAAGAAAAAAATCAGCGGCGAGAAACAGAGAACATTGCAAGTGTGGCGAACTCAAGTGACTCCAGTAGTTCGAGTGCAAGTTCAGAGGAGGAAAAACGAGGTTTCCCCACCACGACGAGCAATGGCGGCTGTAATCGGAACGGTAACCCCTTTTGATAACTCGACTCAGTCATGGGAAGAATATAGTGAAATGTTGGACTTTTTCTTCCAAGCTAATGACATTGAGGAGCCAGACAAAAGGAAGGCTGTACTGTTGAGTGGAGTTGGTGCAACTACTTACAGCTTGTTGAGAAATTTAATAAGCCCTGCATTACCGAAAGATAAAACATACGACCAGCTTACTGCTGAGCTTCAGAAGCACTTCAGCCCCAAACCGAGTGAAATCGTGCAACGATTCAAATTTAATTCACGCATAAGGAGGAACACTGAGTCCATAGCAGAGTATGTGGCAGAACTGAAGAAATTAGCACTGCACTGTGATTACAAAGACTCATTGGAAGAAATGTTAAGAGACAGACTTGTGTGTGGAGTGAATGATGACCGAATGCAACGGCGACTTTTATTTGAAACAAAACTCACTTTTGCAAAGGCTTTGGAATTATGCCAAGCGATGGAAACAGCATCTAAAGATGTGAGAGAAATGCAAGGGAAGCTAACAGAGGACACAGCAACGCATGTCCGTGTGCCTAAGACCCAAGTAGGTGTCCACAAAGTGTCAACTGATAAAAATCATCACAAATTCCCCAGTTGTTATCGCTGCAAAGGCCAGCACAATGCCGCCGAGTGCAAATTTGCCACTGAGCTGTGTCATAATTGTGGCAAGCGAGGGCACATTAAGAAAGCATGTAGAATAAAGGTGGACAGCGCACAGGTGCTGAAAGCAACAGTTAATGGGCAAAAGTATGAAAACAAGGGCCCAGGAAAGGAACAGCGAGCGAATCAACTGAGAGGGGAGGGAGAAAGTGATACAGAAGACATGGGTTTTCACACAATTTACAACACGTCAGAGGAGCTGACCAAGGTAGCGCCCATCACGCGTACCATGAATGTTAATGGAATGAAAGTAACATTTGAAGTTGATACAGGCTGTGGAGTAACCATATTAAGTAAACAGCAATATATACAACTGTGGAAGAAAACAGACACAGCAGAATTAAATCCCTGTTCATTAAAATTAAAAACATACACAGGAGAGAAACTAGACGTGCTAGGCATGGCACAAGTGAAGGTGCAGCACGAAAACAAAGAAAAGGACTTACCTGTAGTAGTAGTTGGGAGCGAAGGACCAAATCTACTAGGGCGAAGTTGGCTACAAGAACTGGCCATGATGGATCAGTTGGTGAATAAAGTGGAATCTCAGCCCAAATTGCAGCTGGAGGAGATCCTCGAAAGACACGCTGAGGTGTTCAAAGAAGGCGTAGGACAGCTAAAAGGTGTCACTGCAAAGATTAATGTGGACAAGGAGGCCCAACCACGATTCTGCAAACCCCGACCGGTACCCTATGCAGTCAAGCCACTGGTCGAAAGCGAGCTACAGAGGCTGCTGGATGACAAGATCATTGAGCCAGTGCAGGTTGCAGAATGGGCGGCGCCCATAGTCCCAGTGAGAAAGCCGGATGGCTCCATTAGAATATGTGGAGATTACAAACTCACTGTCAATCGAGCATCACGGGTGGATCAGTATCCAATTCCTAAAGTGGAGGACCTCTTCGCACAGCTGAACGGCGGCCGACACTTCACGAAATTAGACATGAGTCACGCTTATCAACAAGTAGTCCTGGAAGAAGAATCAAGAAAGTATGTAACCATCAATACACACAAAGGCTTATATACCTACACACGCTTACCATTTGGAGTAGCTTCCAGTCCTGCTATATTCCAGAGAACTATGGAGGGCATCCTAGGTGGAATTCCGAATGTTGCCATTTATTTGGATGACATCCTTTGTACAGGACCAAATGAACAAGAACATCTGAAAACGCTGGAGGAAGTGCTTCAACGGTTGGAGAAAAGCGGTCTGAGGTTGAAAAGAAGCAAGTGTGAGTTCATGGGAAAAGAGGTGGTGTTCCTAGGCCACAAGATCAACGCCAGTGGTCTACACCCTCTAACAGACAAAGTGGAAGCCATTGCGGAGGCGCCTGAGCCACAAAATGTTACTGAGTTAAAAGCCTACCTGGGCTTGTTGAACTATTACCATAGGTTCCTCCCAAAGCTCTCCACGCTGCTGGCACCACTACATACCTTACTTAAGAAGGAAGAAAAATGGTCATGGGGGGTCAAGCAGCAGAAGGGCGTGCCCCTGGTGAACGCACAACAAATAAAGAAGTGGACAGACAAAGACCCTGTTCTAGCAAGAGTGCGAGAATACATCTTGCGAGGATGGCCGAAGATGAACAGTCCTGAGTTCATTCCCTATGCCCGACGACAGGATGAGCTCAGCACCCAGGAAGGTTGTATCCTGTGGGGAGGACGCGTGGTTGTTCCACCACCTGGTAGGAATGCCTTACTGCAACAACTACACCAAGCACACCCTGGCATCACTCGCATGAAAGCGTTGGCGAGGAGTTACATGTGGTGGCCCAACATGGATGCAGAGGTGGAGGCGCTTGTGAAGTCATGTGCGGCATGCCAGGAGAACAGGAACAGTCCTCCAGCAGCCCCACTACATCCTTGGGAAGTTCCAGATAAACCATGGAGAAGAATTCACATTGACTACGCAGGTCCATGGATGGGAAGAAAGTTGAGGTCAACATTTGACTTAATACATCCAGACTTCAGAAACAAAGTGCATGATAAACAAGAGAAACAAAAAGGTTATCATGACATGCATGCTAGAGAGAGAATACTGAGAGAAGGAGACGTGGTCTACACCCGCAACTTTGGCTCAGGACCAGCCTGGGTACCAGGAGAAATAACAGAAAAGACAGGCCCTGTGTCATTCAAGGTGACATTAGGTCATGGACAAGTGGTGAGGCGACACATCGACCAAGTTCGTGGTAGGAGCTCCATTCCCCTGCCGATGGCACCAGAGGTGTTGTCTGACACCCATCCTGAGGAGAGCATCAACGAACCACCACTTCAGGTGAAACCTGAGGTAACCGTCTCTGCAGATTCTACGGGCAGCACTGCAGCAGCCGAAACAGTGGAGCAGTCTGAGTCTTCACCTGCAGTTGGCTCACCAGCCGTGAGAAGATCTCAGCGAGCTAGGAGAGCTCCAGACTACTTGAAGGACTATACTTAGTCAGTCGTGAGTTCCCCAGCCACAGGACAAGAATGCGTCCTGGAACCTCACTGGGATGCGGTAGTCAAACCAAATCCCCAGTTAGACTGTTATGTGTGTTATACATGTAAAAAAAAAAAAAAAAAAGAGAAAGAAATTATGTGTATGGCACATGTGTTTAAGAAGTTAAAAGTAACTGTGATTGTTTAGGGTTAAATGGGAGTTCCAGGATGTCTAGCAAAATTGGCTAGTGTAATTAAAAGTAGTTTAATCTAGAGGGGAGGGATGTGGTAGACTGCAAGTCTAAT
Source organism: Pholidichthys leucotaenia (assembly GCA_020510985.1). Lineage (NCBI taxonomy): Eukaryota > Metazoa > Chordata > Actinopteri > Cichliformes > Pholidichthyidae > Pholidichthys > Pholidichthys leucotaenia. The sequence goes on along the minus strand of CM035850.1, from coordinate 148,006,816 downwards.
TTAAAACATTACTGGCACATGCCTCTAGGGGGAACTACCTGTATTGTTCAGCACTGCTACTAAGGGGACACATTAGAACAAGAGTGTGAAAACCCCGCGCAGAATCCATGTTCAGTCTTGTTGTGTGTGTTACAGAATAAATGGCAGAGTTAGCCAAAGAAATAACTCAAGTGTGATCATTGCTACACGGTAGGATATCACAATCCAGATATTTGTTCATAACATTTTCATATGAAGAATGGGAAATCACCTGGAAATGATGGCCTTCCAGTAGAATACTTTAAGGAATTCATAGATATTCTCTCCCCAATATTAAAGAAAGTGTTTGAAGAAATATTTTCCAAGGGAAGGTTGCCTCCAACATTTAATGAGGCTTTTATAACATTAATTCCTAAAGTGGATCGGAGTGTAACAGATCCCTCAAACTATAGACCTATAAGTTTGCTAAATGTGGATTGTAAAATACTGACAAAAATTTCAGCTTTAAGATTACAAAAGGTGTTACCAAGTATTATTCATCCTAACCAAGTGGGTTTTGTGAAAAATAGATCATCTTCTGATTACATAAGAACACTATTACATCTGATATGGCAGAGTCAATCAAAAGACATCTCTATAGCTGAGACTGAGGATCTGAAGTGACGACTGAGGATCGTCACTTCCTTGTGGTAACGTAACGTATCGTCACTTCCTGTTTTGCTGTCTGCCTGTGTGGTTTGCTCTCCAGCTCTCGAGCCACAAGTTATGGCTACTAGCTCTCTTTCCTCTCCTCCTCTGGTGTGCTCTCTCTGTCAGATGTTTAGCTACACCTCTGCCTCTTTTAGTGATAACGGTAAATGTAATAATGTTGTCTTTTTGAGGCGCTCGAGGCGAGGTTGTCTGATTTGGAATCCCGGCTCCGCTGCATTGAAACACCGTCTGTGCCAGTTAATCTCAACAGACGCCCCTTAGCTGCAGCGGAGCTAGCTAGCTTAGGCCCCCCTGTCAGCGGTTTCCCGGCTCTCCTCAGCAGCGAGGAGACTGGGTGGGTGACGGTGAGAAGGAAGCCTAGTCGCAAAGCCCCGGTACACCACCAACCTGTTCACGTTTCTAATCGTTTTTCCCCGCTCAGCGACACACCCGCTGAGGAAAAAACTCTGATCATTGGCGACTCTGTAGTCAGAAACGTGAACCTAGAGACTCCAGCGGTCATAGTCAAATGCATTCCTGGGGCCAGAGCAGGCGACATCGAGTCAAATTTGAAAATGCTGGCTAAAAGTAACTGTAAATACTCCACAATTGTTATTCACGCCGGCATTAATGACATCTGTCTCCGGCAGTCGGAAGTCACCAAACTTGATGTAGAATCGGTGTGTGACTTTGCAAAAACGATGTCTGCCACTGTAGTATTCTCTGGGCCCCTCCCCAATCTGACCAGTGATGACATGTTTAGCCGCTCGTCATCCTTGAACCGCTGGCTGTCTGTGTGGTGTCCTAAAAATGACGTGGGCTACGTTGACAATTGGAGCTCTTTTTGGGGAAAACCTGGTCTTATGAGACGAGACAGCATTCATCCCACTTTGGATGGTGCTTCTCATTTATCTAACAATCTGGCATCTTTTTTATCCAAATTTCCAAAACCATGACTACTCAGAGTTGGGACCAGGAAGCAGAGTCGCAGTCTTACACGCCTCTCTGCAGCTCCTCTTCATCCGCCACCCCTCAGCTTAGCCCGTGTCTTCCCCATCAGAGAATCGTTGTCTGCTCCCTCCAAAGTGAATAAAAATATCATGCATAAGCATCCCAAAGTGATAAAGCAAAACATTGGTAAAACTCAAATTAAACATAAAGCCTCTAAATTGAATGATTTGGCCTCTGTTCCTCCCCATAATTTAAAAATTAAATGTGGTTTACTAAATATTAGGTCTCTAACTCCCAAGTCTCTGTTAGTCCATGATCTGTTAATTGATCATCAGATTGATTTAATTTCCCTTACAGAGACTTGGTTAGGGCAAGAGGATTATGTTGGTTTAAATGAATCAACTCCCTCTGGTTATTTAAACTGTCAAAATCCCAGAAGTTCTGGTCGTGGAGGAGGAGTAGCAACAATTTACCATTCCAAATTACTAGTTAATGTAAAGCAAAAAACATGTTATAATTCCTTTGAGGGCCTGGTCCTCAGTATTGGGCACTTTAGCAATTTTAGGTTAAACCCAATTTTATTTGCCATAGTTTATCGTCCCCCATCAACCTACTCAGAATTTTTATCCAAATTTGCTGATTTCTTAGCTGATTTAGTGCTGAAATCTGATAGAATAATTATTGTAGGGGACTTTAATATACATGTGGATGTAGATAGTGACTGCCTTAATGTGGCATTTAATTCAATATTAGACTCGATTGGGTTTTCTCAGAAAGTAGGAAATTCTACTCATTACCTCCACCATACATTGGACCTTGTTCTGACATATGGCATAGAAATAGAAAATCTTGTAGTGTCTCCTCATAACCCTGTACTGTCAGACCATTGTCTGTTAACCTTTGATTTTACTATTTCTGACTATTTGGCTCCTAAAGAAAAATATTATTACAGTAGATGCCTCTCAGATGATGCTGTTTCCAAATTTATGCAGATTGTTTCCTCTATGCCATATGTCAACACAACGGAAATAAGCTATAGACAGCTTGCTCCTTCTGTAATTGATAACATGGTGGATAGTGTTTCAGCTTCTCTGCATCAGGCTCTAGACTTGGTGGCCCCCTTAAAAAAGAAAAAGTCTAATCAGAGATTTCTAACTCCTTGGTTCAACACAGAAACTCGTAGCTTAAAACAGAAGACTCGTCAATTAGAAAGAAAATGGCGCTCTACTAATTTAGATGAAATCTATTTAGCTTGGAGAAATCATCTTTTAATTTATAAAAAATCTCTTAGAAAAGCTAGAACGAGTTATTACTCTGCATTAATAGAAGAGAACAAGAATAATCCCAGGTTTCTTTTCAGTACTGTAGCCAGGTTGACAAAGAGTCAGGACTCTGTCAATCCTAGCATTCCCTTAGAGCTTACTAGTCAGGACTTTATGAACTTTTTCAATAATAAAATTTCATCCATCAGAGATAAAATCAATCAGATTCTTCCCACAGTTAACTTAAATACTGTAACTACTACAACTCCTTCTTTTGATGTCTGTCTTGATGAGTTTACTCCAATCGACCTTTGTGAGTTAGACAAAATAGTTTCCTCATCCAAACCTTCAACTTGTCTTTTAGACCCTATTCCTACTAGGTTATTTAAAGAAGTCTTCCCACTTATTGGTAGCTTTATTCTTCATATAATCAATTCTTCATTAACTTTAGGCCATGTACCACAGGCTTTTAAAACAGCTGTAATTAAACCCTTACTCAAAAAGCCAACGCTAGATCCAGGAGCTTTAGCTAACTATAGACCAATCTCTAATCTCCCTTTCATTTCAAAAATCTTAGAAAGAGTTGTTGCTACGCAATTATTTGACCACCTGCAGGGAAATGGTTTACTTGAAGAGTTTCAATCTGGGTTTAGAATCCATCATAGTACTGAAACAGCCTTAGCGAAGGTCACTAACGACCTCCTCATTGCATCTGATAATGGACTAGTTTCTGTACTTGTCCTTTTAGACCTTAGTGCAGCTTTTGATACTATCGATCATAATATTCTACTTGATAGATTAGAACACTATGTTGGACTTAATGGAACTTCGTTGCAGTGGTTTAGATCTTATTTATCTGATAGGTTCCAGTTTGTTCATGTAAATAATGAGTTTTCTTTCAGCTCAAAGCTTAGTCATGGAGTTCCACAGGGATCTGTGCTAGGCCCTACTCTTTTTAGTTTATATATGCTTCCGTTAGGCAACATTATTAGAAAGCACTGTATACATTTTCATTGTTATGCAGATGACACACAATTATACCTGTCAATGAAGCCAGATGATAGTAATCAATTAGCCAAGTTAGAAGCCTGTCTTAAGGAAATCAAAGCTTGGATGACTTGTAATTTCCTGCTATTAAATTCAGATGAGACTGAAGTCATTCTTGTTGGTCCAAAAAACCTTAGAAATTCCTTTCCAAATCAAACTTTCAGTTTGGATGCAGTTACTCTTTCTCTTAATAGCTCTGTGAGGAACCTTGGAGTTATTTTTGATCAGGATTTGTCCTTCAATTCACATATTAAATTTGTTTCTAAGACTGCCTTCTATCATTTGCGTAATATTGCCAAGATTAGGAGCATCTTGTCTCAGAGTGATGCTGAGAAACTGATCCACGCTTTTGTTAGCTCGAGATTAGATTATTGTAATTCTTTATTATCAGGTTGTCCTAAAACATCTTTAAAAAGTCTTCAGCTGATCCAAAATGCTGCAGCAAGAGTTTTAACAGGTACTAGAAAGAGAGATCGTATCTCTCCGGTTCTGGCCTCCCTTCATTGGCTTCCCATAGAGTTTAGAATTAAGTTTAAAATCCTTCTTCTTACTTACAAAGCTCTAAACAATCAGGCTCCTTTTTATTTAAAAGATCTGATACTACCGTATTATCCTAACAGAGCACTACGCTCCCAAAATGCAGGACTACTTGTAATACCTAGAATCTCCAAAAGTACAATGGGAGGCAGAGCCTTCAGTTATCAAGCTCCTCTCCTGTGGAATCAGCTGCCAATCTGGATTCGGGAGTCAGACTCGATCTCTGTTTTTAAGATTAGGGTTAAAACCTACCTTTTTGATATAGCCTACAATTAGGGAGGGATCATGTGTTTCTGAACCCTCCCTTAGTTATGCTGCTAATAGGTTTAGTCAGCCGGGGGACCTCCAGTAATGCACTGGGCCTCACTCCTTTCCTCACTCTCTATGAAATTTTTTTTTTTTTTGCTGGTCATTAACATTTGTTTGTTCTCTCCCATAGATTGAGTCCCCATCGTGCTGTTTGCTCTCTACATGTCTGTTCTTTTCATCTTCTCTGTCCCCTCACCCCCCAGTCAGTCGCAGCAGATGACTGCCCCTCCCTGAGCCTGGTTCTGCTGGAGGTTTCTTCCTGTTAAAAGGGAGTTTTTCCTCTCCACCGTCGCCAAGTGCTTGCTCACAGGGGATCACCTGATTGCTGGGGTCTTTCTGCAACTGTGGGGGTTCCCCCCTACAGTTGATAGTGCTATGAGATGACTGTTGTTGTGAAATGGCGCTATATAAATAAAGTTGAATTGAACTGAATTGAATTGAATAGCTGCTGTTTCTTTAGACGCTGAGAAGGCTTTTGATAAGGTGGAATGGGAATTTCTTTTTTCAATTCAATTCAATTCAACTTTATTTATATAGCGCCACAAAAAAAAACAAAAAAACAAGATGGCGACCGGGATGGTCACACTTTTTCAGTGCTGAGACAAAGTCGCTGATTTTCCCATTAAAAATACCTAACCAACAGCGATCGGCGCTCGTGACGGACACCCACGGGCTGAATTTCCACCTCCGTTAGAATACCGTTGGAATACCCCTTTAATCGGGTAGAGCTGCTGTGCTCTACCCGAAGCGATTGCTAAGCTAATGCTAGTTAGCGTAACGCTGGCCCCAGTTGCACCACCTAACTCCGACACGAAGCGACTCAGTCCCCGGTGAGGGCTTACCGGAGGAACTAACCGAGGCGGCAGTTGGGCGCGGGCCGGATCGGAGCTCGGGCGCGGCGTTGGTGAGAGACGGGGGCCACCTGGACCCAGCCAAACAATAGCCTGAGTCGGAGCCCAGTTGCGAGGCCCGGCTGAGGAACTACCAGACTGACGGCGGTTGGTGACGGGGCCTAGCGGAGGTACCACCCAGACAGACGGCAGCAGGCAGCGGTGATCAGCGAAACATCTACCGTGACCCCAGCGGAGCTCGGCTGCACCGGCAGTGTGCGGCGTGACTCGGTGGAGGAGCTGTACAGGTGCTTGGTTGCGGCAGCGGTGAGCAGAGAGACCAGCAGCGGAGGGGCTAGCTGAGGCCCAGCTGGATTCATTGTTTTTACTATCCACAGGTCAGTAAAATGCCACCAAAGAAGGAGGAAATGGAAGAGATCAAAAAATCTCTGAACTTCGTGTCAGAAGAATTGGCCAAATTGGTTAGCCAGCAGGCCAAAATAATAGGCCTAATGGAAGATGTACGAGCCCTACAATTAACAATTCAAGAAAAAGACAAAAAAATCAAGGGCTTGGAGCAACGCATCGAGGATCTTGAACAAGGTTCTCGTATGGATGACCTAGTTATAAGTGGACTAGACATCAAATATCAGTCATACGCCCATGCCACAACAGGACTGAGAGGTGAGGAGGCTCCCATGAGTGAATCAGTCTCCCTAGAAAACCAGGTGCTTCAGTTCCTTGATAGTAGAGATATAAAGGTAGAAGCTAATGCAATTTCAGCCTGTTATGCTTTACCAAAGAAAGATAACAAAACAAAGAAATCTATTGTGATGCGCTTTGTGAACAGAAGGGTAAAGAATGACATACTGAGGCAGGCCAAAAAGCTACGGGGAACACAAGTTTACCTAAATGAACACCTGACAAAAACAAACGCTGAAATAGCACGGCAAGCACAGATGCTGAAAAAACAAAATAAGATACAGGCAACCTGGACAAGAAATTGTAGAATCTGGATTAAACTAAATGGAACACCTGAGCAAGCAAAGAGTATAATGATCAGAGATGCTACTGACTTAGATAAATACAGATGAATACTGATTAAGAAAATTATGAGTCAGTGATAATCCATATTCACACACGGTAAGAATAGTTCTTTTGATACACCATGCTGAAGTACTTTAAAAAAAATAAGCAAAACAAACAAAAACTTATAACTGACTTGAGTAGACATCAATTATCCCCAGTTGGAAGAAGTCATTTGACACAGAGTGAGGAAACTCAAACTCTGAAAATATGCCATTATGCTGATCATAAACCACAAGAGATGGAGAATGATATTGATCCTGACAACCACTTTTTCAATAATATTCATAACCATTGTGAATATTACACTGAAAAGCAATTCAAAAGTCAAGTGCAACTAGATGGTAAACTATCAATAATACACTTCAACAGCAGAAGTCTTAACAAAAACTTTCCACAGATTCAGGACTATTTAAAACAGCTAGACAGAAAATTTACAGCTATTGCAGTCTCTGAAACCTGGCTTAATGAAGAGCAGGCTCCCCTGGTGGGAATAGAGGGATATCAGATGTTTCATATTAACAGATCTCAAAAAAAGGGTGGTGGTGTTGCACTGTATAGTGATGACCTGTATAGGTGTAAGCTTGTAAATGGAATGTCCTTTGCACTACCAGGGATCTTGGAATGTGTTACTGTTGAGATTGACCAAGATAAAACAAAAAATCTAATTATAAGTTGTATATATAGAACGCCAGGAACTTGTATTGAGACATTCAGAGATAAATTAGTCGAGCTGTACAATAATATTACTAGTAAGAAAATGGTAGCAATTTGTGGAGATTTCAATATTGATTTACTGAATCCACATCAACAAAATGTAATTACAAAGTTCATGAACTCTATGTACAGCATGAGTCTATATCCCACAATAACACATCCCAGTAGAATCACAGTTCACACCGCTACACTTATTGACAACCTGTTTGTCAATGTTATTGATAAGAAAATAGAAAGTGGATTATTGATAAATGATATAAGTGACCACTTGCCAACCTTTGCACTTATCCATGGCCACACGGGGGCCAATACAGAAAAAATTTCAAAATCGTTCAGATACAAATCACAAAATGCAATCAGTTCTTTTAAAGAGGACTTGCTGAAGCAAGACTGGACAGAAGTCTATGTATCAGATGTAAATGAAGCCTATGACACATTTATAAACATTGTAACCACTCTTTATGAAAAAAACTGTCCATTAGTAAAAAAAAAAAGCTTAAACATAAATTTGCCGATAAGCCATGGTTAACCAAAGGACTACAAAAGGCGTGTAAAAAGAAAAATTTATTATATAAAGCTTTCCTAAAGAAAAGGACAAAAGAAGCAGAGCAGCGGTATAAAACATACAAAAATAAGTTAACATATATAACAAGATGTAGTAAAAGAGACTATTACAGTAAAGAACTGGAGAAAAACAAAGACAATATTAAAAATACATGGACAATACTTAACAGTATCCTTGGAAATAAAAGCAGAAATACAAGCAACCCAACCAATATTCCAAAAAATAATAAAACGACTCAGAGTGTGAATGTAGCTTCACCTGCAGATGAATTTAATAACTTTTTGGTTAACATTGGTCCTAATTTGGCTCGAGAAATACCCACAACAGTGCCTACAGGTGATACAATATGCAATAACACTGCTGTAAAAGACTCCATTTTCATAAAGAACACAGATGAAAGAGAGGTCATTGAAATTGTTAAATCGTTTAAAAGTAAAACATCTACGGACTGTGATGGCATTGACATGCTCTTAGTCAAAACTATTATTGAATGCCTAGTAAAACCACTGACGTATATCTGTAACCTGTCTCTCCAAACAGGTATATTTCCCAATGCAATGAAAATAGCTAAAGTAATTCCGATATACAAGACGGGTGACAGAGAGGAATTCTCAAACTATAGACCAATTTCACTATTACCGCAATTTTCCAAGATACTTGAAAAAATATTCTATGTGAGAATTGACAACTTCATACTGAAGAATGATTTATTATGTGAGCAGCAATATGGGTTCAGACACAAGAGGACAACTGCATATGCTCTAATGGAATTTATAGAAAAAATATCAACAGCCATTGAAAATAAAGAGTATTCAGTTGGAGTATTCCTGGATCTTAAAAAATCATTTGATACAGTGGATCATAATTTATTATTAAAGAAACTACAAAATTGTGGTATTAGAGGAGTAGCACTGTCCTGGTTAAGTAGTTACTTAAAGAGTAGATATCAGTATGTATGTGTTAGCAACAAAAACTCACAGTTACTGAAGGTTACCTGTGGAGTCCCACAGGGTTCAGTTTTGGGGCCATTATTATTCAATATGTATATAAATGATATATGTAAAGTTTCAGAAAAAAGTGGACTTAATATTGTTTGCCGATGACACTAATCTATTATGCAGTGGAAACAATTTGGAACAACTTCTGGATACACTCGGAAAGGAATTAGGAAGCTTAAACTGTGGTTTGATTCAAACAAATTAACGCACAATTTAAGTAAGACAAAATTTATAGTCTTTAACAACCATCACAACAACCCAGTACCTAAACTCAGTGTAAATGGTGTAGAGATTGAAAGGGTATCTGAAACTAAATTTCTTGGAGTGATAATTGATAATAAACTGTGTTGGAAGTCACATATTAATTATATTAAAAGTAAAGTATCCAAATCAATTGCAATATTACACAGAGTGAAATATTTGCTGAATCAACCCACACTATACACCTTGTATCATTCATTAATACTCCCATACATGACATATTGTAATGAAGTATGGGGGAATACATATAAAACAAACATATATCCACTCTTTATGCTTCAAAAGAGAGCTATTAGAATAATAAACAAAGCAGCTTACAGGGAACCAACAAACCCACTTTTTCTTAAACTAAAAACTCTCAAGTTGAAAGATCTGGTTGACTTTAAAACTGCAATAATAATGTTTAAAGTGAAGAATTTATCACTGCCCGCAAATATCCAAAAGTTGTTCCAAATAAGGGAGAAACGATATCACTTCAGAGGAACATATATATTTCAAAAGCCTACAGTGAGAACAACCACCAAGCAACACTGTGTTTCAGTGCAAGGAGTCAGATTATGGAACGATTTTGGACCTGAATTAAAATCATGTACAACGCTTGGACAATTTAAACAAAAACTAAAGGAAGAAATACTCCAAACATATATACAAGATGACATGTAAAATCACATAAGGATTGTCATATCCAGCCTGTGTTGTGTTGTAGCTTAGTTTTTTCTTTTCTTTTCTTTTTTCCTGTCACATTTTGTCTTAGCTTTGTCTTTGAATTGTAATCGCTTAACTTAGCTTAGCTTAGTTTTTTCTGTCACATTTTATCTTAGCTTTGTTTTTGAATTGTAATCGCTCTTGTCTTGTTTTCTCTTTTTCTCTTTTGAATTCTTGGATGGAATATGGGTGGGCAATATAAGCTGCGGCTTCAGCCATCACCCATTTCGGATAACTTACGTTGAATTGTATAATCAGAGGAGTTATTGTCTAATTTGACCTTGTTGGATTTTCTTTCCCCCTTTGTTATATTATTCAGTTTCTCTTAACCTGTACTATCCGAAATAAATTCATTCATTCATTCATTCATTCATTCCACAACAACAGTCATCTTATAGCACTATCAACTGTAGGGGGAACCCCCACAGTTGCAGAAAGACCCCAGCAATCAGGCGATCCCCTGTGAGCAAGTACTTGGTGATGGTGGAGAGGAAAAACTCCCTTTTAACAGGAAGAAACCTCCAGCAGAACCAGGCTCAGGAAGGGGCAGTCATCTGCTGTGACTGGCTGGGGGGTGAGGGGATAGAGAAGAAGAAAAGAACAGATATGTAGAGAGCAAACAGCACGATGGGGACTCAATCTATGGAAGAGAACAAACAAATGTTAATGACCAGCAAAAGAAATATTTCATTGACAGTGAGGAAAGGAGTGAGGCCCAGTGCATTACTGGAGGTCCCCCGGCTGACTAAACCTATTAGCAGCATAACTAAGGGAGGGTTCAGAAACACATGATCCCTCTCTAATTGTAGGCTATATCAAAAAGGAAGGTTTTAGCCCTATTCTTAAAAACAGAGATCGAGTCTGACTCCCGAATCCAGATTGGCAGCTGGTTCCACAGGAGAGGAGCTTGATAACTGAAGGCTCTGCCTCCCATTGTACTTTTGGAGATTCTAGGTATGACAAGTAATCCTGCATTTTGGGAGTGTAGTGCTCTGTTAGGATAATACGGTAGTATCAGATCTTTTAAATAAAAAGGAGCCTGATTGTTTAGAGCTTTGTAAGTAAGAAGAAGGATTTTAAACTTAATTCTAAACTCTATGGGAAGCCAATGAAGGGAGGCCAGAACCGGAGAGATATGATCTCTCTTTCTAGTACCTGTTAAAACTCTTGCTGCAGCATTTTGGATCAGCTGAAGACTTTTTAAAGATGTTTTAGGACAGCCTGATAATAAAGAATTACAATAATCTAATCTCGAGCTAACAAAAGCGTGGATCAGTTTCTCAGCATCACTCTGAGACAAGATGCTCCTAATCTTGGCAATATTACGCAAATGATAGAAGGCAGTCTTAGAAACAAATTTAATATGTGAATTGAAGGACAGATCCTGATCAAAAATAATTCCAAGGTTCCTCACAGAGCTATTAAGAGAAAGTGTAACCGCATCCAAACTGAAAGTTTGATTTGGAAAGGAATTTCTAAGGTTTTTGGACCAACAAGAATGACTTCAGTCTTATCTGAATTTAATAGCAGGAAATTACAAGTCATCCAAGCTTTGATTTCCTTAAGACAGGCTTCTAACTTGGCTAATTGATTACTATCATCTGGCTTCATTGACAGGTATAATTGTGTGTAATTTTCAGTTTTGTCACACTTTGGAATAGGACCTTCCATCCATCCATCTTCTACCGCTTAATCCTTTTCGGGTCGCAGGGGGACTGGAGCCTATCCCAGCATCTTTGGGCGAGAGGCAGGGTCCACCCTGGACAGATCACCAGTCCATCGCAGGGCCAACACAGAGAGACAGACAACCATTCACTCTCACAGTCATACCTAAGGACAATTTAGAATCCCCAGTTGATGCCAGTTAACCTCACCTGCATGTCTTTGGCCTGTGGGAGGAAACTGGAGTACCCGGAGTAAACCCATGCAGACACGGGGAGAACATGCAAACTCCACACAGAAGGGTCACCGATGGTCTGGGGGTGGGATCAAACCCACGATGGTCAAGGGTGGTATCGATCCCATGACCTTCTTGCTGTGCTGCCACTGTGCTAACCACTGCGCCACCGTGCTGCCCTGGAATAGGACCTGGTTTTATTAAATGGGTGACAGCATTGTATAAAGATCCAAAAGCTGCAGTAATGACAAATGGAGTAACATCTTCCTTTTTTACGCCTTCTAGAGGGACACAACAAGGCTGTCCTTTAAGCCCTCTGCTGTTTATAATTTTTTTGGAAATATTAGCAATAGCCATTAGGACTAATCCACATAGTCAAGGGGTTGAGGGAGATGGCACAGAATATAAACTGCTGCTTCATGCAGATGATATTTTGGCTACAATAACAAACCCATTGACCTCTCTGCCGCATTTAATGGACACTATACTGTGGAAATGTGGAAATGACGAGGCAGGGTTTAAATCAAAATCAAATCAAATCAAATCAAACTTATTGTCATATTGCTGTACATACAACTGTAGTGCAGGCAAGATGAAATTGCGTTTCTCTCGGCATCCATATAAGAAGCAGCATGATTAAGACACACTCCCACATAGCTACACCCCCCACCCCTCCCCCACCCCCCCATCCATTCACACATCCCTGAGACATACTTGGGGAAAAAGAATAACTAACTATAATATACAAAATGTCCATAGGTGCAGTAGTGTGTATGTGAGATTCCGGGTCAGCTGTTCAGCATCCTGACAGCTTGTGGGAGGAAGCTGTTGATCAGTCTGGTGGTTCTGCCTCTGATGCTCCGGAATCGTTTACCAGATGGAAGAAGTTCAAAGTGTTTATGCAGAGGGTGAGAACAGTCCTTGACAATGTTCAGTGCCCTGCTCCTACAACGGTTCTGAAAAAGTTCTTGGACAGAGGGGAGGGAGACTCCAGTTACCCTCTCCGCCCCCTTGACTATCCTCTGCAGGGCTTTTTTGTCTGACATACTGCAGCTGGAGTACCATGTAGCAATGCAGTACGTCAGAACACTCTCCACCACACCTCTGTAGAAGGTCCTGAGGATGCAGATGGGGAGAGAGGCCTGTTTGAGTTTCCTCAAGAAGTGTAGTCTCTGCTGAGCTCGCTTCCTGATCTCCAAGGAATTCTTGCTCCAGGTCAGGTCCTGCAAGATCTGCACTCCGAGGAACTTGATGTTCTCCACTCTCTCCACTAAACGGCCGCCGATGCTGAGGGGGACGTGCTCAGGCTGTGACCGCCGGAAGTCGATAATCATCTCCTTCGTTTTGTCCACGTTGAGCACCAGATTGTTCTCCCTGCACCAGCCCTCCAGGTCTCTCACTTCTTCCCTGTACATTGATTCCTCACCCCTCTGAATAAGTCCCACCACCGTGGTGTCATCTGCAAACTTAATAATCTGGTTCCCCTCGTGTTTGGATACACAGTCATGTGTTAGAAGTGTAAACAACAGTGGACTGAGTACACAGCCTTGAGGGGTTCCGGTACTCAGCGTGACAGAGTTGGAGATGTTGTTTCAACCCGGACAGACTGAGGTCTCTCAGTCAGGAAATCCAGGATCCAGAGACATGTGGCGGTGTTCAGACCGAGAAGGAGTAATTTCTCTATCAGTCTCTGGGGAATAATGGTGTTGAATGCTGAACTGAAATCAATGTACAGGAGTCTGGCGTAGGTGTCTTTCTGGTCCAGGTGGGTGATGACAGAGTGTAGGGTGGTGACTATAGCATCCTCCGTGGAGCGGTTTGAACGATATGCAAACTGGAGCAGGTCGTGTGATGCAGGGAGGCAGGCTGTGATGTGTGGTTTGACAAGCCGTTCAAAACACTTCATCACAATTGGTTTAAGTGCAACAGGACGATAGTCATTCAAACAGGACACCACTGGTTTCTTTGCCACCGGTACAATGATAGAGGTCTTGAAGCATCTGGGAACGATGGCCTGACTCAGGGAGATGTTATAAATGTCAGTCAGGACATCCGCCAACTCGCTTGCGCAGTCTCGGAGCACACGTCCCGGAATGTTGTCTGGACCTGCAGCTTTGCGTGGGTTGATTCTGGATAGGGTCCTCCGTGTGTCCACTGTGTTAATGGTAAAAGCTGGTCCGACCGATGGTGGGAGTGGGCCGGCCCTCCCTCTGATTGTCGAGTTTGATGCTTCAAAACGTGCAAAGAAGTCGTTAAGCCTGTCTGGAAGTGAAGCGTCGTCATCATCGACCCCCTGCCTAGACTTAAAGCCCGTCAGTGTCCGAACTCCCTGCCACATCTGCTTGGTGTTCCTAGTGTCACAGAGGTGCCCCTGGATTTTCTCCGCATAGGCGCGCTTTGCCGCCTTAATTCCCTTTGAAAGTGCAGGCCTGGCTGAGCGGAGGGCAATCATGTCCTTCGCTCTGAACGCTGCATCTCTGGCTTTAAGCAGCGAGCGCACCTCTGCAGTCATCCAGGGCTTATCCCATGAGTCAGGTTTATTCACATTTTCCAACATCAGCAAAATACAGAAAAAGAGAAAGAAACCCAGACATTCGTCCTTTATATACCCCAGGACCTTCAAAGCTCACAGTCACTTTGCATTTAATCCCAAGTCACAATGCACCTTCTCCAAGATCTTATCACCCTCACCCCAAAGTCTCTGGCAGCCAGGAAATCCCCCAAGGCCGTCTCTTTGCATACCAAAGACTACTTTCACATCCTCCTGTTATCTCCAAGGAGACTCAGTCCTTTGTTCATCTGAGACATGAAGCATACAGTGATATACATATGTGCATATGTGTCCCACATATATATGAAGCATAAAGTGATATACGTACATATGTGCATATGTGTCTCACATATGTGTCCCACAATACAATCTTTTTCATCAGGTTATACAATTAACTGGAATAAGTCAGAGGCTATGCCAATCTCAAAAAGTTGTTCCTCTATTATGTTAAAGAAATTTAACTTCAAGTGGATTCCAGAAGGAATGAAGTATCTAGAGATAAAACTGAGTCAGGACTTGGAGGGGATACTTCTGTTGAATTTTAATTCTTTGTTGCAAAAAATGAAAATAAACTTAAGTAAGTGGGAAAAGATTAAACTTAGCCTATGGGGCAAAATAAATATTATAAAGATGGTGATCGCCCCTCAGTTGAACTATATTGCCACAATGTTATCAATTAAAATACCAGATATAATTTTTCAAAAGTATGAAAATATGGTTAAACTTTTTTGTGGGAGGGGAAAAGACCAAGAATTAGTAAATTGTCTGCTCCTAAGGAGAAAGGTGGGCTAGGCCTGTCCAACCCTAGACTGTATTATTTAACATTTGAATTAGCTAAACTGGCAAAACACTGGAAGTCTGTGGACAGAACGGGTTGGGTAAAGATAGAATTAGAACTGTGTTCCCCATTCAGTGTCTTTGATATTTTCTCTCAAATTCCAGGAAATATAAAAAAAATCCCATCCTTAGTCATGCAAGAGATGTCTGGGATAAATGTCATGGAATGTATAAGTTGTCAATGTATGTTCAGAAGTATTCATCATTATGGAACAATCCTGCAATCCATATTGGGAAGACGACTATATACTGGGAGCAGTGGCATACGTATTATAGGAGATCTATATAGTGACTGAATATTCTTATCTTATGAAAATTTAATTCACCAATATGGCTTAGAGGGTAAGGGTCAATTTTGGAAGTATTTACAGATAATAAATTGTATTTATAGATAATAAATTGTGTGATATCTGTTTTCAAAAAGGTTGATAACAGCTTTTTTTCCTTTTTGACCTGCCACTGAAACGCTGCACAGCTTCACAGTTCTATAAAATTACTAATAACTTTATAAGTAATGGAAGTATAAATATGAAAAGGCTTTGGCAGAAAGATTTAGGAGAGGAAATTAATGATGACAGATGGTGTAGAATTGTGGAAGAATGTGGAAAATTTGTGAAAGAAGCTAAAGGGAAGTTTACTCAGTATAAAATATTGTATAGGTATTACCATACCCCAGTGAGATTGTACAGAATGAAACTGGCAAAAAGTAATTTATGTTGGAAATGTCAGACGACAGTGGGAACATTTTTGCACTGTCTTTGGGATTGTTCTCGGATAAGGCCATTATGGGTTAGAATACTGTCAATTATGTCTGGATGGTTCAAGAATTCCTATGACTCCTGCTCTTTGTTTGCAGGGGGACAGATCGCAAATGTTAAATATTTCAGAATTGGACTTTTCAGTTATCATGGTCAGTTTAATCACGGCATCAAGGATTATATTGAGACACTGGAGAACAGCGGAAGTTCCAACAGTGAGAGAATGGACAGATGCGATGGTGGAGACAGCATCATATGAACGGCTGCTCAGTAGACTGAAGGGAGAGACGGGGATGAGACCTCAGCGTGGGATCGTCTTTGGATATATATGAAAACAACTTTTGACTAATGGTTTAGGATAAATTTTAGTGATTTGCTAAGAGATAACCATGTCCTAGTTTATATATTAGTACTGTGTATATTCACCATATGTACGACAAGCTGTCTGGTATTATTCTTTTTTATTTTATGCATCATGTACAGGGCCTTCCAAAGAAAACTTAATAAAAACTTAAATTTAAAAAAAAAATGGTATTGCCTCATAAAGAAAAAATAGTTACATAGAAAAAAAGTCCAAATTTGTAAATGAGAAGTTGTGTGTTTATTAGGACACTCCCACCCTTTGCACTGCCACTTTCAGCTTCTTCCTTCAAGACGGAGGTTTGCTGTCCCAAAAAGTAGAACCCAGCGCTACAAAAACAGCTTTGTCCCTGCTGCTGTCAAAGAGTTGAACAAGCTATAAAAACATATTGTACATAATTTAGGTACCTATTTATTAACTTCATTTTATATTTACTTATTTTTGTATGATGTCACTTGGGTTCTAAATATTTTATTGGGTTTTAGACCTGAGTTTTTTAACCTCTGACTAGTTTTTAACTTTTAACTTTAATATGACCCTTCTCTCTTACCTCTGGTTTCTCCCTCATCTCTTTGTCTTTTTATACCCTGTTTGATGGAGCCTTGAGTATTTTTATCATGTTTATAGTCAGCTTCATGTGTGCCTGTGTTTGTGTCCATGTTGAATGTAATTAGTGGCTTGTAAATATGGATGTCACCAGACTGCAAACAAATCTACCTACGGGTACAAATAAAGTAACCTGAACCTGATGTAGTCATTCACCCAGTAATAAGACATGTTAAGCAAACAAGCGTTTATTGGCAAAACTTAACTTCATGCGTTGGAAAAACAAGTCCAGAGCACATCTTTTTGTGCAGAACTACCCGTAGCAGTGGTGCACAATGTTCTGCTGTGCTCGGCTGAGGGCCCCTTGCCACAGACTGCTCCTGCCATGGCGCACATCCCACAGGCATCTGAAAGAAAGTCATGAGGTTGTTCTGGGTCTTGAGTGCAGCCCGTGTTGCTCGTGCCGACGAGACACGATCTGCCCCAAGGAGACTGTTGTCCCCCTCCACATACCACCTCCACCCCCCTGGCTGGATGTCCCCTGCAGTAGCAGGACTGTCTGCATAATCTGGTGGAATGTAACGGCTGTCTGTTGGGGCTCCAGCATCAGTGCGGGTCAGGAAGTTGTGTAGAGCTACACAAGCCTTGATGATCAGAACAACGTCTGGGACGCAGTCAATCGGCCCACCAAAGATCCTCCACCCTGCTGCCAGGATCCCAGATGGGTTTTCCAGAATTCTCCGTGCCCGGGAGTGACGGTAGTGGAAGATCTTCTGTTCCTCAGTGAGATCTAAGCCTGTGCAAATTTGACATTAATTACTTATTGTGCACAGCACAGAGGGGCCACACACTAAAACATAGCTATAAAACTACTTTTTAACACAACACTTCAATACCACCAATGCAGTTTATGTCAATAAATATGTGATATCTTGGGATATCAATATTAAAGAAACGTTTATCTTCAGTTCAACTGGCTTTATTACTGAGGGCACAACATGTCTTCAGGGTGGAAGTGTCTGCACCATAGATATAAAAGGCTAGATTGGCAGCGCTAGTCAGTCCGTGCTTGCGGTGGCGTGATGCGCGTCCGCCATCTTGGTACAGGATATCTGTAGCACATCCCTGTGGTCCAGTGCAGACACCTGCTTGGGTCATTCTCCTTCGTTAAACGTTTGACAGGCTTCAGAGAACATGTTTACAACACAGTACAACACAGCGCATAGTGGTTTACTTTCAGCATAATCTGCATAAATATTAGGTGTTTAAGAGCTTCATAATTATTAAATTATGGCATTTTGCAGTGTCTCAATCAAGAACTGTCAAATGAGCTGAAAAAGAAGTTACCATACCCCCGATTAATAATTAAGCCTACCTCTTTCATTGTGGCCATTTATGCATAAATATATGGCCGAAATTGATTAATTCATACTTTGTCCTGGGCTGTATTTGTTATATTTGCCACCCCAGGCAACCAGCTTATTGCCCCCGCCCCCCAATTGTCAAAAATGTTTATCAAAGAAATATTTCAGCCTGTGCTATACAAATTGGCCTAGATATGTCAACTTTGAAATAAATAAAGAGAATAAAAAATTACAAATCAATTATTCAAGTTTCAAGTTTCTTCATTTAACTAGACAGACATTATACACTCCCCCCCCCCCAAATCTACCTGGATCTGTATAGCAGTTGTTTAAAATCAATTTGAAATTCTTATTGATTTTAGGCCCACATAACAAATTTATACAATACACCAATGTTCATTACAAATTTATTAAATTTATTGCATAGAATAATGCACTCAACATGAAAGCAGCAAGCTCATATTAATCAATTGCAAAGTGAGGTGAAGTGTTAAGTGAATCAAAACACAGTTTAAAACAGTAGATGTAGGCTTTATTAATTTAACCCAGAGCCCAGCCCATCGTCATCACCATCATCATCATCTTCATCACACGTAATATCCACCCTGTCCCCTCCTATCCATCATAGCAAATATTTATAGTAATGTCAGGCAAAATGTAATATAAGACAGAAATAGTAATGTCTATGAGATATGACTGCATTAATCATCACCAGATCTTCTTGTACCCCCTCCCTGTAAAGTTTCAATTTTCAAATAACATACTGTGGAAGTTGTGTTCAATGATGAGACTGAGTTCATTCCTCAGGTTCGGCTTTATTGCAGAACACAATCATCCAACATTCTCAAATAGAAAGAAGAGGCAGAATCATGTCACATCACATTCTTATACCTCCGGGGGATTAAGAACTCAAGTCACATGGTGCTTCTGCAAACATTTAATCACAATGCAAGTCTCTGAAGATTCACCATTGTCTCTTATTCTCCGATGTTCCGGGGATGCCCCCAGGGCTTCCTCTCTGAGACAAGGGTCCAACTTCACACCTCCTCGACATCTCCTGTCGGCCCCCGTCGATCCAGACTCTTTGTTCCTCCAGACGTGAAGCCCTCATCCACATAAGCCATACATTTGTGGGAGATATGAACCAGACATATGTGCCATACATTTGTGGGAGATATGAACCAGACATATGTGCCACAATACCTGTAAATTACTATCTGCAAACCTTCATGATGTTGGTCTGATACAGGAGGTAGATGTTTGTACACATATGTGTAATTATTGTGTAAAGACGGTTTGATAAACCTAAATCTTTCATTAGGCCAAGTGTATACAGGAAAAAGAAAAACTATCCTCACTGTGGGCGACACACATTGTGGGCTCACGTTGCCACAGAGACAGGACTGCATGTGTATTGTGGGGTGTCACGTCTGCAAGGACAAGAGGACTCGAATCTGCAGAAGATAACAAGGAAGTGTGAGATTTGTCTCTTTGTCCCACAGAAGATGCCCCGGAGAGTATTCCGGTTCATCAGGAAATGAGAGACAATAGGTGAAGCTTCAAAGGGATGCTTTGTAACTGTATGTTTGCTGAAGACACCATGTGACTTGAATCCTGATGCTGGAAATGTATATAAGGGGTGTTGAGATATGATTCTTTCTCTTTCCTGCTTTGAGAATGCTAGAAGTTGTGTTCTGTCAAATAAAGCTGGTTTATGACTAAACGCAGCCTCGTCATTTCAGCACACACTTCTACGCTGGTGACCTACGACGGAAAATGAGCACACAGAATTCTCCCGAGCAGGGCTCGGCGGAAGCCAGCCTGATGGCCGCCTCCACGATCCAGCTGCCTGATTTCTGGCAGCACAGCCCGCGCTCATGGTTTAGCGCAGTCGAGGCGCAGTTCAACCTCCGGAGAATCTCCAGCGACGACACAAGATTCTACCACGTGGTAGCGAAGCTGGACAGCGACACGGTCCAGAGAGTGGAGGATCTGGTTAACCATCCACCAGACAGCGACAAGTACAGCGCATTGAAGGACGCGCTGATCAGCCATTTCACCCCCTCAGTCCAACAACGAGCAGAGGGGCTCCTGGCGCTGACGGAGGCAGAAAACGATAGACCTGCGGACCTGATGGTGAAGATGCTGCAGCTCAAAGCCTCTGAGGATGGCGAATTCATTTTCGCCCACCTTTTCCTTCGAACCCTACCACCAGCAGTGAGAGTGGCCCTGGCAGAGTCACCCCGATTGGCCAGGCGAGACTACCATGGGTTGAGCAAGGAGGCGCAGAGGTTGGTGGACGCCCACAAGCGGAACGCGGTTTCGGCCGCGGCGGCCAGTCCGGGAACGGCGTCCGGAGACAGCACAGGTCCAGCGGCCGCGGCACCAGACGCACCAACGACGGCGGCGACGGGGGCCAGACGATGCGGAGCGGAGAACGGCTCGTGCTTCTACCACCGCCGTTTTGCAGAGAGAGCGCACAGGTGCGTCCCACCGTGCAATTTTAAGCGCCAGGGAAACGCCAAGACCGAGGGCCGGTAGCAGCTGCGACCCTCGGCAACGAGAACAGGCTGCTTTACCTGACGGATGCACGCTCGGGGAAACAGTTCCTCGTGGACACGGGCTCTCAGCTGAGCTTCGTCACACCCACCTACGCGGAACGACTGTCGCCTTCTAAAGCCCCCTGGGTGTCAGTGTCAGCAGCGAACGGCTCCACGATTAAAACGTTTGGTGAGAGGACCATGCTTCTGTCCTTACAGGGCCGTTCCTTTGAGTGGACATTTATTGTAGCAGCAGTCAGTTTCAACATGTTAGGGGCTGATTTTTTGTGCTCACATGGTTTATTGGTTGACCTTGCTAATAGACGTCTGATTAATACACTGTCCTTTCATTCTATTCCCTGCACAGCTTGGGTGGCCCCACCAACTGCACATGCCAGCGTCTCAGCTGCGGGTGGCAAGTTTCATACTTTGCTTGCTCAGTTTCCAGCACTCACAGTCCCCACGTTTTCGGCAACGGTGGCCAAACATGGGGTAGAACATTTCATAACAACCACAGGCCCTCCCGTTTTTGCAAAAGCTCGGCGCTTGGACCCAGCTAAACTGGCCATCGCGCGCGAGGAGTTCACTAATCTGGAAAAACTGGGCATTGTTAGACGCTCCAAGAGCTCTTGGGCTTCGCCGTTACGCATGGTCCCCAAGGCCGACGGCTCGTGGCGACCTTGCGGCGATTTCCGCAGGTTGAACAACGTTTCAGCTCATGACCGCTACCCGATTCCGCACATTCAGGATTTTTCTGTTCATTTGGCGGGGGCGCGCAGTTTTTCTAAAATAGACTTGGTGCGCGGCTATCACCAGGTTCCAGTGCGCGCGCAGGATGTACCCAAAACAGCGGTCATAACTCCTTTCGGCCTTTTTGAGTTCTTGCGCATGCCTTTTGGCCTCAAGGGGGCCGCGCAGACTTTCCAACGCATGATAGACGCAGTTTTACGCGATCTGCCTTTCGTGTTCATTTATTTGGACGATATTTTGGTAGCCAGCGCGTCCGAAGGCGAACATGAAAAACACCTCACAGCAGTTTTCCAGAGGCTGGCAGAGCACGGGTTAATAGTTAACCCAGCGAAGTGCCAGTTTGGGGTGGCGCAGATTGATTTTTTGGGACATCGCGTTTCGGCAGAGGGAGCAGTTCCCCTTCCAAATAAAGTGCGTGCCATAACGGATTTTCCGCAACCTCAAACAGTCAAGGCGCTTCAGGAGTTTCTAGGGATGGTTAATTTTTACAACCGATTCCTCCCAAGCGCAGCACGACTCATGCAGCCATTGTACGCCGCGTTAAAAAAACAAAAGCCCGCAAATAAAGTTGAATGGTCTCCGGAGCGGGAGCGCGCTTTTGCCCAGGTCAAATCAGCCCTGGCAAACGCAGTTTTGTTAGCGCACCCAGTTCCAACGGCCCGCATGGCGCTCACCACTGACGCTTCCGATGTAGCGGTGGGGGCGGTAGTTGAACAGTTTGTGGCAGGTACCTGGCAACCCCTCGCGTTTTTCAGCAGGACCTTGCGCGATAGTGAACGGAAATACAGCGCGTTCGACAGGGAGCTTTTGGCCCTACACTTGGCCATCCATCATTTTCAGTTCTGGTTAGAGGGGCGACGTTTCACCGCTTTTGTGGATCATAAACCGCTAACGTTTGCGATGGCCAAAATTTCAGAACCCTGGTCAGGCCGGCAACAAAGGCAACTAGCCGCAATATCGGAGTTCACTACTGATATTCAGCATGTCGCGGGTAAACACAATGTTGTGGCAGACTGCCTCTCGCGTGCAGTAGCACCGCCAAGCCCCATAGGGGCAGACTCTGTAGCCATGGCCACGGGCCCGGGCAGCGACGCGGGAGCGCGTGCAGCCCTGGTCTGTGTTGGGTTAGATTATGCAGCCATGGCTGCGGAGCAGGTTAACGACGCGGACGTGCGTGCGCTCCAGTCTGGACCAACAGGGTTAAGGCTGGAGTACAGGGTGCAACAAGACGGTATGCCCCCGCTAATCTGCGATGTCTCCACGGGACGGCCCCGCCCCGTGGTGCCAGCCGTGTGGCGTCGCCGTGTTTTTGACTTGGTCCATTCTCTCGCGCACCCGGGGGTGCGCGCATCGATCAAATTGGTGGGGGAGAAATTTGTTTGGCCCGGGTTGCGCAAACAGGTCAAGGAATGGGCAGCAGCCTGCGCAGCGTGTCAGCGAGCTAAAATACACAGACACACTAAGGCCCCGTTAGAGCCTTTTCACATCCCCGCTAAGCGTTTTGATCATGTGCACATTGACCTGGCCGGCCCGCTTCCGTTATCACACGGGCACACACATCTTTTGACGATGGTAGACCGCACCACGCGCTGGCCAGAGGCGATTCCTCTGACATCAACCACAGCGGAAGAAGTTGCGCGAGCATTTTTAGCAACGTGGGTTGCGCGTTTTGGTGTACCGTCGGACATAACGTCCGACAGGGGTCCCCAATTTATTTCCGAGCTATGGTCATTGATGGCCCGCAGCTTGGGGGTGAAGATTCATCGCACTACCGCGTATAACCCCCAGGCTAATGGTTTATGCGAATGCTTTCACAGGTCATTGAAAGCAGCCCTCAGAGTGTCGCTAACGGATACAAATTGGGTAGACAAACTTCCATGGGTCTTATTGGGGTTGCGTTCTGCACCTAAGGAAGATTTGCATGCTTCCCCGGCTGAATTAGTTTTTGCACAACCGCTCCGTTTGCCGGGGGAATTTCTTCCCGATAATCCCGCACCTAATGGCCCCCCTGCTCAGCCGTGGCAGAACGGCTCAGGAGTAAACACGCTCCCTGGCCCAGTCCATCACAGTTTCCCACACGTTTTTGTGCCTAAGGCTTTAAAAAATGCGGAGTTTGTTTTTGTCAAACATGATGCTCAGCGTCCAAGTTTGCGGCCGTTTTACGACGGACCGTTTCGAGTGCTGGAGACCGGGCAGAAGCATTTTCTGCTAGATTTAGGGGGCAGAAGGGAGCTGATTTGCATAAACAGGCTCAAACCCGCTTTTGTTCTGGCTGACGAGGAGGTGCAGCTCGCGAGGCCCCCCCGCCGTGGCAGGCCGCCGAGAGGACATTCTCCAAAGTCTTCACAGAAAGGTGTTAACAGCTTTAATCCACAGGTGCAGAGAGATGTTGCAGGTGCAGCCAAGCCAGTTTGCAGCAGATTCGGCAGAAGGTTAAAACCTAGGCAGTTGGTGGATTGATTAGCGATGTATGGAGTGCTTTGTGTTTTCCTTTTTTTTTCTGTTATGCCATGCAGGTTCTGCCTTACTAGACGTTTGGGGGGGGGGGGGGGAGTGTGGCCGACACACATTGTGGGCTCACGTTGCCACAGAGACAGGACTGCATGTGTATTGTGGGGTGTCACGTCTGCAAGGACAAGAGGACTCGAATCTGCAGAAGATAACAAGGAAGTGTGAGATTTGTCTCTTTGTCCCACAGAAGATGCCCCGGAGAGTATTCCGGTTCATCAGGAAATGAGAGACAATAGGTGAAGCTTCAAAGGGATGCTTTGTAACTGTATGTTTGCTGAAGACACCATGTGACTTGAATCCTGATGCTGGAAATGTATATAAGGGGTGTTGAGATATGATTCTTTCTCTTTCCTGCTTTGAGAATGCTAGAAGTTGTGTTCTGTCAAATAAAGCTGGTTTATGACTAAACGCAGCCTCGTCATTTCAGCACACACTTCTACACTCACGCTATTTGAGTAACTACCAAACTAGTTACAAGAACCCAAAGATCATTGTTGATAATATTGGCTACCAATACTGACCCAGTAACAAAGAACACAATGTAACACTGTATACTAATATCACATGAGAAATATTGCCATAACTATCGATACTGAATTACAATATACATTACACTCATGGCAGTCATGCATGTACAGAAATCAATGACCTCCCAAATGAAAATCAGAGTTTTTACCTTTATTTTTGACAACACGCCATTAAATTATTTAAAAACAAATACTCTACACTTACCGTAAGGGTTCCAGCATAACAGTGCTTAAGTCGCAGCCCCGAATGATCGAAGCTGCTCCTTTTTATCCTCATTAGCAGCGCCTCAGCTGATGAGGATTAATTGGGCCCCAGCCGTCCTGTAACACTGACAGCTGGGAGCCCGCAGAGACGCTGCCCAATGAGAGACAGGGATGAGAAGGGACTGGTCTGAGCGCCGGAAAACCCGGCGTCTCATCCCATGGTGACAGAAATGAAGACTTAATCAGAGTGTTGTGCGTTAAGCTGAGCTGTGGATTTGTTGTGATTCCTGTACCAATATGGCGGCCGTAAATCTCACGCTCCAGTGACCTACTGCCAATCTAGCCTTTTATATCTATGCAACAGACAAAAACAGGATTCAGTGAGAATTCCAGATCTGATGAGTGAGGAGGACATATCAGTGACGAGTACAGAGTCAAAGGATGCAAGCGTCACTCCGACGGGAGAAGATGACAAGGTGGTACCTTTGGTACAACATAATGAGGAGAAGAGTGTACCTGGTGGGTCACCAACTCCGTTGAGGAGGTCCCAAAGAGACCGAAAGCCACCAGTGTGCATGAAAGACTTTGTAAAATGCATTTTATTTAGCATTTTATATCTATGGTCTGCACATACGCTAGTCCTGTGCACTACTGACATCTAGTGGCCCGGAATGGTAATAACATCCTACAATGCTGCATTCCTCCCCTCTTAAACTGAAACTACATTTCAACTGTTAATCAGCATAACATAACACGACCTTTGCTTACACTCAATAGCATCTTCTTTGCTTTTTAACTAAATGCAACATTCCTCCATGTTTCTCACATTAAATCAAAATTAACATTCTTATTCACATAAGACAAATGCCATTTTAACTTTAATTTCTTCTTTTTTTAAATGACAATTGGTTCATTTTACAAAGTCTTTCATGCACACTGGTGGCTTTCGGTCTCTTTGGGACCTCCTCAACGGAGGTGGTGACCCACCAGGTACACTCTTCTCCTCATCAGGCTGGAGTGCAGAGAAATTCTAACGCCAGCTGGAAGAGGTTTGGATAGCTGGCCTTTTGATTGTCCCAGTATCTCAGAGGATCCTGAGACCTGGCAATATTGCCCTCTGCCAGGTACCTCTGCACCTCCTGGATGGCATCAGCTGTGGCGTTTTTGGTCTGCCTGCCCACTTCGATGTCCAAAGGTTGCCAAAGGTTATCTACAAAAAAAACACACACAACAAATTGGCATTTTAGTACATGATTTCCAAACAACAACAAATTATGCTGAATAACATGCCTGAAGTGGGTGCAGACAGCTGTTAAGACGGTCCCGGCTGGGGCTCATTTGTGCGTCCGATTACAGACGCACATTCTGCCTGCAGTCTACTGATGGCGTCATTGCACTTGGAGGAACTGTGGAACCCGAGTGATTTAAATCTGGGGTCTAGAAGTGTGGCTAGGGTCAACACACTTAATGACTCCAGGTTGGAAGCAGTGTCTGACTCGACGCTTCAGGTGTTCTTGTAAGTGTATGGCTGCCTGTGTGTGCAAGGTTGAAGCATTATGCTCTAGTGTAAGATGGAGCATTTTAATCATCAGGATGACCTTTGACCCTGACACTCGCCTCTCTTCAGACAACTCCACTGTAGCTTGATGGAAAGGAGCAAGCACAAGAAGTGTTTCTCCTATGATGGTATACTCATCAGCTGTAAGTGGAGTCAAATCGCTTTTTAGAGAGGCCAGAGATGCCCACACTGGTTCCCTCTCATCATGTAGCCTTGACAACATATCATATGTGCTGTTCCAGCGTGTTGGCACCTCATTGATAAGTTTCAGGCTTGGTCGTCCCATCTGTTGCTGGACTTGAGTGAGCTTCTCCTTGGCTGTAGTGCTTGATCTTAAGTATGTGACAGTGTGCCTAGCTTTGTGTCTGATGGATGTAAGTGTGGGGATCTGATCAAATGATTTACTAACTAATAAATTGAGACTATGTGCAATGCAAATTGAGTGCCGAATTTGAAGCTGTCGAGTGGATGCAATCATGTTTGGTGCTGCGTCGGTCACAAGACACTTTACTTTATTGGTTATGGCCCAGTCCTCCATCATGCCCCTTTTGACTTGGGCCAAATTGTCAGCAGTGTGACTTTGTGGAAAGTATTGCACTCCCAACACAGACGTACACAACTGCAAATTCTCATTAATGTAGTGACAGGTAAGAGCCAAGTAAGCCTCCATGTTCACAGATGTCCACATGTCAGCTGTTATACTCACTGCCACAGCTTGCTGTACTTCCTTTTTCACTCGGTCCCGTTCCTCCTCGTACTTTTTCGCCAGCATTTGTTTGATGGTCTGAAAATTACACCAAGTCAAACCAAAAGCAAATCCATCCATCCATCCATCCATCCATCCATCTTCTACCGCTTTTCCGGAGGTCCGGGTCGCGGAGGCAGCAGTTCAAGCAGAGAAGCCCAGACTTCCCTCTCCCCAGCCACCTGCTCCAGCTCTTCAGAGGGGATACCAAGGCGTTCCCAGACCAGCTGGGAGACATAGTCTCTCCACCGAGTCCTGGGTCTGCCCCGGGGTCTCCTCCCAGTGGGACGTACCTGAAACACCTCAAGTGGGAGGCGTCCAGGAGGCATCCTAATCAGATGCCCATACCAACTCAACTGACTCCTTTCAATGTGGAGGAGCAGCGGTTCTACTCTGAGCCTCTCCCGGATGACTGAGCTCCTCACCCTATCTCTGAGGGTGAGTCCAGCAATCCTACGGAGAAAGCTCATTTCAGCCGCTTGTATCCGTGATCTCGTTCTTTCGGTCATTACCCAAAGCTCGTGACCATAGGTGAGGGTAGGAACGTAGATTGACTGGTAAATCGACAGCTTTGCCTTAGAACTAAGCTCCCTCTTCACCACAACAGACCGGTACAACGTCCGCATCACTGCAGATGCTGCTCCAATCCGTCTCGTCGATCTCTCGCTCCATTTTCCCCTCACTCGTGAACAAGACCCCAAGATACTTAAACTCCTCCACTTGGGGCAGGAGCCTGTCCCCAACCCGGAGAGGACAATCCACCTTTTTCCGGCTGAGGACCATGGACTCGGACTTGGAGGTGCTGATTCTCATCCCAGCCGCTTCACACTCAGCGGCAAACCGTCCCAGCAAGAGCTGTAGGTCATTGCTGGAAGAAGCCAACAGGACAACATCATCTGCAAACAACAGAGATGAGATCCTGTGGTCACCAAGCATGACACCCTCCATTCCCTGGCTGCGCCTAGAAATCCTGTCCATAAAAATTATGAACAGGATCGGTGACAAAGGGCAGCCCTGGCGGAGTCCAACTCTCACTGGGAATGACTCCGACCGAGTGTTGGCAATACGAACCAAACTCTCACAACGGTCGTACAGAGACCGAATAGCTCGTAACAACAAGCCCGATACCCCATACTCCCGAAGCACCCCCCACAAAAATCCACGAGGGACGCGGTCAAATGCCTTCTCCAAGTCCACGAAACACATGTAAACTGGTTGCGCAAACTCCCACGAACCCTCAAGAATTCTCGAGAGGGTAGAGAGCTGGTCCGATGTGCCACGGCCAGGACGAAAACCACATTGCTCCTCCTGAATCCGAGGTTCGACCAACGGCCGGACTCTCCTCTCCAGTACCTTGGCATAGACCTTCCCAGGGAGGCTGAGGAGTGTGATCCCTCTAAAGTTGGAGCACACCCTCCGGTCCCCTTTTTTGAAGAGAGGAACCACCACCCCGGTTTGCCATGCCAAAGGCACTGCCCCCGACCTCCACGCAATGTTGCAGAGGCGTGTCAACCATGACAACCCAACAACATCCAGGGCCTTGAGGTACTCAGGGCGAATCTCATCCACCCCCGGGGCCCGGCCACCAAGGAGATTTTTAACCACCCCAAGCTTTCTAAACTGGCAAAAGCAAATCCATATATTTAAATTAAAGATTAAATAAACTGGATATATCAACTACTACTTTAGATAATTTCCACAAACCTTTCTGGTTGGCAAAACATATGAGGGCTGAAGGGCCTGAATCAGTTCCCTGAACCCTTCGCTGAGGGGCTGGCAGTCCTTCACGATGAAATTGAGCACAGCTTCATCCAGCATCTGCTTCCTGGAAGCTTGATGGTTAAAAATGAAGTAAAGAATAAATTAATAGGAATTAATTATCAATAAAACAACTGTGAGTAAGTAGTAGTAGGGCTGTATACCTGAGTCTATCCTGAGTGTATCCGGGACTTCATTTTCATGCCTGGCTCTATAATGCCTCAGCATTGAGGAGGCGCTCTTGTTGAAATACGACAGCTCTGTTGAACAAATGCGACATTTAGCCTGCAGAAAATATGAAGAGTAAACTAAGAGTCACTTTCAAATGAATTTGAATTCAGATAAATCAAGTGGAAACTCTGAGAGGAACAGGATGAAACAACAAGGAAATTAAAACAAAGAAAATAGTATTTTAAAAATACTATATTTTTTGGAAATACAGTGATCCCTCGCTACTTCGCGCTTCACCTTTCGCGCCCTCAGTGCATCGCGGATTTTTCAAAAATATTCATCAAAAATTCAAAATTGAGAAATAATGGGCGGGCGCTAGCAGAAGGCAGGGAGACTACATTAGACCATCAGGTATCAACACGGACAGCCGCTCACCTCTCTGTTCGCTGTTCTCATGTTGGCTCGGCTCGGAAATCTCGCAAGCTGATTGGCCGAGACATTTCACCCCGCAAGCTGATTGGCCGAGACGTTTCACCCACCTCCTCTCCCTGCCGAGCACCCATGAAGGGAAGGAAGACCGCATTCATTGCTTTTTATCGCTCGTGTTACCTAGTCTCGCCGCGTGGAACTTTTTGCTGTTCTCTTGTGCCATTTTGTGCGAAATAGTCTTCCCGTCGAGCCACTACGCCGCCTCCTGCAGCTTCAGCTCTATCGGAAGCTGCCCTCGATGATCCTGCGCCTCCAGCATCTCACGATGAGGCGTCACCTGAGGAGCAGTAAAGCTCTCATTAACCTGTGCAGTAAATCATTTTCATCTTGAGTTACGCATCTTGTTATAAGAATAAAAGAGTTCTAAAAACATATTTATGTACACTTTGTTTACATCTACGTATGTATGTACACGTACGCACACACACACACGTATCATATGAGAGAGAGAGTGAGAGAATGAACGTACGTATTATTTATGGATGACGTCATTAGGGGTGACGCTACTTCGCGGTTTTTCACTTTTCGCGGTCGGTTCTGGAACCCATTAACCGCGATAAGTGAGGGATCACTGTACCTTATTTTCCGATATCAGATCAAAATGGTCCCACACGGTGGAAACCTTTCTTTTGCCTTGACGCTGCTGCTCGTGCTCCATAATTCGTGATAAATTTGTACAAGGACCGTCCGCAACACATACGAGTCTTTGGGCAAATGCATCCCGTTGACAGATGCGCTTCCTTATAAACGCGGGCGCGTCAGTGTTTCGACGCCCTAGCGTCACGTGACCGATACAGTCCCTGTATCGGTCACGTGACTTTCTTAATGCGAGATGCACCGACACGCACCGAAACTGGGTTTCGCCCTATGAGCTCGATGCATGCGCCGACGCATCGGTGTTGCCGGACCCATCACTACTCTCTGTTATTCTACGCCAAATCTTAACCCCTGTGCACAGGTGGACCTCCCAGGTGGCGGACCAGCTTCCCCAGCCGACGGGGAATCTCCCTCTCCTTCTCGGAGCTCCTCCTTACCACCACAGCTACGGGTACTACCATCACCACAGCTGCCTGTACTGCTTCCTTCACAGCTACAGAAGCCATCATCACCACAGCCACGAACACTATCACCTCCACGGCTACGGGAGCAGTCACTGTCACAGCTGCAGGTACAATTATCACCTTCGCCAAAACCATCACCACGGCTACAGGAGCAACCTCCACCACAGCTACGAGCACAAGCACCACCTCATCACACGGACACTTGGAGTCAGCAAGACACAACCTGTGGTTTCCTCAAGTAAGCTTCACACCTGCAATTGTCCATTATCACTGAACAGCCTTAACTGTCTCTGCTTGTGTGTTCCAGGGTTGCCAGGTCGACACTTGAATTGCTCAGCTCCAGTGACCAGACTGCCATATCTGCACTCACACACGCACTACACTCCCTCACTATTAATAAAGAATAATTGTTTGTATCTGCCCGTGTCTGTGTCTGTCTCCTGGGTCCTGAAACATGTCAGTTTTACCTTTAATATAATTAATGTGACTTCCAACACAGTTTTTTTTTTGATTATTATGCCAAGGATTTTAATTTTGGATACCCTTTCAATCTCTAAACCATTTATACTGAGTTGTTGTGATGTTGTGAAATAACGTTATCAATAAAAGTTTAGCCACCACTGTGTCGCCCTGGTTTCAAGTGTGGGTGGTGCTTTGTGCTTGTATTGCTAAAATATAAAAGGAAGCACTACAATGGGTCTCAAATATTTGTAATGTGTTCTTTTACTGGATGAGTTTAAAGATGAAATACTATAGACTACACATATAAACTAAATTCTAATGGTGACTGAACAACTCCCATTCCCCAAGGTGCACGATACACTATTATGACTATAACTCATAAAGGATCACAGAAGTGATCTGATAAAAATAAACAAGCGGTTTATTTTATGGTGGCTACTATTGGATGTGCCATTCATTTTCAATTACTCTAATTAATATTCACACAAATCTCAATTCATTCCCTTTCATATTAAGTGGAAATTGTGCTACTTTAAATTTGGCACTTTACCTAAACTTTAACTTAAAAAGCAAAAGATTTGACTATAAATATGATGTGTTGTTTACCTGTCACAGTACATTGGTGTCAAAACGTCGCCATTCTGAGCAGATCCTGTTTGGACTCTACAATGAAATACACACAAATTAAGTAAATACACACCACAAAAGCACAACATGTTAAAAAAACAAAACAAAAAAACTCCTTTTTAACCAGGATTACAACTAGCTTGTTTCATCAGATATTGTCAAAACAAAAAAGCAACACACAAGGACGGTCGTAGCATTGAGCTAGGTCGTCGTTTAAACACAATTAAGTTTTCGTTTGTCCACAGTGAACTTTTCACTGCTGGAAAAAATAAAACGATATCACATCACTCACCGTCCTGTATATCACAATATCACGGCTTCAACTGCTGAACTTGGGTGCGTCGCGGCTGTACATTCAATTCAATTCGCGTGGCTGGGTCTAATTCCTGATGCGTCTCTGTCTATTTTCTAGTGCGTCTGCTTGTGCTCCCCACTGCAAGCTCCGTCTGCTTCCCTCTGCATTCTCTCATCAGCCGAAACACACAGAAAACTCTGCTGGACCGCTGTGTTGATTTCTGCTGATTTCTGTTAAGCCGTTCTATCGTTGTTGTTTATAATATCACTTGTTTGCGGGCTCACGGATGAAAAATTGCAAATGGTGGCCAGCCAGCTATTCTGGAAAGTCAGTGTAACGCCCACTCTCATGACGCTACGCCCAGACCAATCAGTGGCCAGCAGTGGGTTGACGTAACAGTGTCGCTACCCTTCAGACCTTCTCTTGATCAGGGCCAATAAAACTGGCATAGTTCCAAAAAAAACAGAACTGTTAGGACATCGGGTGCCGAATGGAAAAGCGGACAAAGGGTGCCGAATCGTACCAAACCGTTAAGGCCCTTTTCCACTTGGGTCAGTTTGGCCCCGTTTCTCTCGCTCTGCATTAACATTGTGGAGAAAGTTTTGCATTTCTTCCCAGCGTCTCTTAGCATCCTGTAGCTGAGCCTGAGGAGGGAGAGAAAAATATTTTCCAACAATATTCCACTGACACACAAGAGACTGTGCATTTTTTTGTAGGGCAGTGTAATTAAAACCTTGAAAGAATCTTAGTGAGCACACACTGCACAGGCAGGCGTGAAGTGAAGCCCTAACACTGCCCCTGTGCCCTTTTGGAAAGCTTTTTTTTAAGGCATTACAGATTTGAATTCCCCCCCCCCACGGAGACACCAACTGCTGATCAAATGTGTTTTAATGTCTGTTAACTATAATTTGACATACAAATAATTCCTTGTGACCTGCTGCCTGAGTCCCGAATGCCCCTCCCGTTTCCTCCCTCTACTCCCTTGTGCTCAGACACAGCAGCTACTGCCTGCAGCAGTTTCTGCATCTCCTGTCCTTCAAGCAGAGTTTCAGGTTAGCGTTTTAAGCCAGTGTCTACAGGTACTCCGTATCTGCAGGCTTCTGTGCTTTAATTGACCTAAGCTTTGACATTTTGTGTTGCTGCTGTGCAGTTGGTGATTTATTTTTTAACAAAGGGAATGGTGGGTGTGGGGGGTATTCATAAATTTAGCACATGGTGTAAAATGTAATTTCAGCACAAATTTGCAAAAATAAAGGTGCAAAAATATGATAAAAAACGCTAATTTACAACTTAGTCACAAATTTACTATAAGCAAGTCCCAAATTCACAAGAAAAAAAAAAAGACATTTCTAAGAAAAAAAAAATCATAAATTTACAATAATTAGTGTGTGTGTTCTGGTGCAGCAGTGGGAGCCTCGCAGCCTCCAAACCCTGCTGGATATCCCTTTGCCTGAAAACTATAATCCAGCAGAGCTTCTTGTTCCAGAGACTTACAAGTCTTCTGAGCTCCCCTTTCCACTAACCACAGTGGATGGAAGCAGAGAAGATGACATCAGCGTCGAGAACCTGAAGAGAGATGGAGCAGATGCTGAAAAAAGAGAGCAGGGCTGCTTCAGAAGTCTGTTTGAAGAAGAAGGATGTCCTGCGCCGTTCATGTACAGCTCTACATTTTATTGTTTCCGTTGCCCGGCCACACATCGACTGACTAGCAAAGCAGTAGAGTCCAGTCGAGATATAGGACTTGACGCAAAGTATGGTGAGCTGGCAGGACTGTCCCTGTTTCTCTGTGCAGCTATGCAAGGGGAGCTGAAGGGGAGCATCCTGCAGGAGATGGGGAGCAAGAGGAGAAGCTGGCCATGGTTTATGAAAGGCTGAGAATACAGGTAAGAATGTGTCATTTGTGACCCATGCTGGCAAAATAAGTCACTCTGAGGAAATTATCCAAACTGAGGTCATGTTTTTTCTATATTCTGTATTGAAAGATCTTCAAAATGATATTTAATTGTAGGACGTGCGTGAAAAACGGACACCGGAAAAAGCTGATTTGTTTATATTTTGGCTAGGTTTAAAACTCGCATTTGATCAGTCAGGAGTTATGTCTTCTGCAAAAACATATGTATTTTTAGAAAGTACATTTTCTAAAATTTCCAATGATACCAGGTACTCATGGGTTTTTTCCCGGGACTTGCTGCTAGCAAATAAAGAAAGAGTCATGATTTATGATTTCTTGTGCCTGCAGCTCATAATGTCGCGGTGCGCATTCCGACTAATTTTTGCCAGCGGGGGTCACATTTTTATATGGGGGCTTAGCTTGGTTTGGTTGGCCATTTAGAGGAGATCTGACTTAAAGAAAGAGGAGAACAAATGTTTTCTACAGTCACTTCATTTATGCTGTTTTTCAGTTTTTGTTAGTTTCCTTGGTGATGGAGCATCTGCCCCACAGCTGGAGGTTGCAGGATCATGCCCCAACTGGGTCATGTCAGAGACTACTTAAAAATGGTTGTTTCTGTCTTCTCGCCTGGGGCTCAGCATAAAAGACTAGGGAAAGGAAAGTTAATGTACAGAGCTATCAGAGGACTGAACCTCCACCGTCGCTTCAAATAATTACAGTAGCCGTGAGGCCTAGGGTTATAAAACTGAGACAGGCACCATCGCTTGTAGACCAAATGGTGTCTCACAAGCTGTGGCAGAGGAGTCCACTACCTTCTTAGCTGGCAGCTAGCCAAAACCGCTCCAGTGAACATGTAGAAACAAAGGTTAACTCTGCGAATGATAGCGGGGTTGGACTGCAGGGTCGTTCCATAGTAATTGATCAAACCCCTCTGAAGTTTTTAGCTCATTCTGACAAAGAAGAAAGGAGCTAATGTGATGATGTGCCGGAATCGCTACTCCCCTTAGGCAATTGCTCCAGTGTCTGGTAAACTATTTCACATTGATCCTCAAGTGGGTCTAGATTTTAATTTAATTTTAGAGCACTTCATTCTTCCCTCTGCTGACAAGCTTTATAGAGAAGCTGATTTCACTTTCCAGCAGGACTTGGCACCCCCACACACTGCCAAAAGTATCGAAACCTGGTTTAATGACCATGGCATCACTGTGTTTGATTAGCCAGCAAACTCTCCTGACCTAAACTCCATAGAAAATCTATGGAGTATTGTCAAGAGGAAGATGAGAGACACCAGACCCAACAATGCAGACGAGCTGAAGGTCACTATCAAAGCAACCTGGACTTTCATAACACCTCAGCAGTGCCACAGGTTGATCACCTCCATGCCACGTCACATTGATACAGTAATTAATCCAAAATTTGCCCTGACCAAGTATTAAGTGTGTACATGGACATACTTTTCAGTCGGCTAACATTTCTATTAAAAAACTATTTTTAAAAATTAATTTTATGTAATATTCTAATTTTTTGAGAAAGTGAATTTGGGGTTTTCATGGGCTGTAAGCCATAATCATCAAAATTAAAATAAATAAACACTTGAAATATATCACTCTCTGTGTAATGAATCTATATAATATATGGGTTTCACTTTCTGAAATGAGTGACAAATAATATTGAACTTTTTAATGATATTCTAATTTTTTGAGCTGTACCTGTAGTTTCTTTGATGATTTTGTTTTCTTTAGTGACAGACTTCATATTTTCTGTGTGTGTGTTGACAGTGACAGCGACTTGTTTGACTCTTCTAATCGTTCAGTGTGAATATGGGCAAATTCAAGGCTTCAGTGGTGCTGTTTGATTTCCTCGTGGAGTCTTTTTATTAAGTCCAGTTTTTTTTTATCGATGGCATGTAAAACACTCAGCTCCGTTTATGCTGTTTGGAGATCGCTTGCATCAGTAGGTGTCTGTTCTGGATGCGTGGTAGCGGGAGTTGATTCTATTTGGTTGTAGCAGTGGCCAATAAATGTTTGCAAATTTTGTGGGTTATCCAGTACTCAAAAAGAATTTGGTCTTGGTGGTTTGGCACGTGCACAAAAGAGAGAAGGGGGAAAAAAAACCAAATAACCAACATGAGCAAGATTACGTCGGCTATATGTGCTAAAGATTGGTTTTGTTTTTTTTCCGGTTAATCGCCCAGCTCTAATTAATGGTGTATCACACTGACTAACATTCTCTGACCAGTCCCTGTAGAAATGAGCTCTCTGACTGCTGTGTGTCTGTTCAGAGGCCGTGTGGTGTACCAGCTCATGCTCGTCTTGTGGCGCCTCTTGTGTCTGTGCTGTTACGCTGAGGCTCGCCTGGAGGTGCTGAAGCTCACCAAACACGTGGAGGATGGGACCATCAAGGCTCGCTGGAGGGTTAAGGGCCTTCCCCTCCACACTCTGCTGCTGCACTTCTATCGGAAAGACAAGTCTCAGCTTTACAGGTAACTTTCTGTGGATGCAGACACAGTGGTTTGAAGCCATGCAAACGACCTACAGCACATTTCATAGACTAACACATCACAATTGTTATACAGGGGTTTTTTTTGGGGGGGGGGGGGGAGCAGTGTCCTACACACAGCTCACTTTGCAGAAAATGCATGTGTACCATGATCTGGTGAGCACTCTCAGCTGATGTGTAAAGAGATTTTCGTTGTGTATTTAGTGTATTTTTTCTTTATTCCAACAATGATGATGGACAGTAAGCAGATTGTGATGGAGCTGAAGCTTATAAATGTTGAACAACAGCAGCTTTTACTGCAGTCACTGCACTGGAGAAAAGACAGACATCAGAGGAAATTGGACGATCACTGACTGGCTGCCATCATTTGACAATCTTTGTAGTGGGGTGAGGACGACTTATCAGTATCTGCAAATCTGTCTTCAATTCGGTGCTTTTTTATCGATCCAGCTTTGGAAGTGGCACAGTGGAGAATGAGGAAAGAAGAATCAGGAAATGTATTGGAAGATAATGAAGTGGAATCACAGCTGTTGCAGTCTGTTGTGAAAAAATGATGCATTTGTGCATGGAGAGAGAGATGAAATAAACCCTGTTATGGTCGTTTTATAATTTTAATCTGGAAAGATGATTAGCGTGGACAGAGAAGGTCATGGCTGTAATCTGCCCATCTGATGCCAGCAGTGACGGCATCTTCTTGTTCAGCTGCTCCCTTCAGGGGTCTCCATGGTGGATCATCTGCCTCCATCTCACCCTATCCCTTCATCTTCCTCTGTAACAACAACCCTCTCCATGTCCTCCTTCACTACATCCAGGAATCTTCTCTGTGGTCTTCCTCTTTTCCTCCTGCCTGGCAGCTCCATCTTCAACATCCTTTGTCCAATATATCCACTATCCCTACTCTGCACATGTCCAAACCATCTCAGCCTTGCCTCTCTTACTTTGTGTGATGGCCTGCTTGGTTGTGATTATCCTCTCCAGCTGCGCACACACCTGTTTCTCATCACGGCTGGGGATATATAATCCACGCTGCTCTGGAAGACGGTGTGGAGTCGTCTATCTTTCTCGATGAAGACCTCGCACGCCCTTGTCTCCAGAGATCGTAGCCTCAGCCTGACTGCTTCCCTGCTGA
This sequence comes from Pholidichthys leucotaenia, assembly GCA_020510985.1. Taxonomy (NCBI): domain Eukaryota; kingdom Metazoa; phylum Chordata; class Actinopteri; order Cichliformes; family Pholidichthyidae; genus Pholidichthys; species Pholidichthys leucotaenia. Next base: position 147,969,348 of record CM035850.1, on the reverse strand, counting down.
CCACTTACAACCTGCCTGCGCTTGGAAGGAAACTCTCCACCACGCAAGTAAGCCTCAGCCTTCCCTCACCATCTCCATATCAGTCCCCTGTGCACAGGTGGAGCTCTGTAGCAGCGGACCCTGTCCTACCTGGCGGCGGACTGAACCTCACCCTCTCACAAACTTCACCTCCACCATCTACACGCTGCAACAGGTTCTGTGGACACTGTCTTCCTGGCCATAGCCGCTGTGCTAACCTGAGCATCGTTCCATCTCTACAAACAGTAAGCTGCAGATTAACCAGCACATTTCCAGCTGTGAAGCCACTAATCATCCTGCTTCTGTTTGTCCCTAGGGTTGCCAGGTTGAACGGCGTTCTGCTCACCCCCAGCTGCAGCAAGAACACACACTCACACATTCACACACTCCTCTTTAGCACAATAAAGATAATTGTATCTACTTTGGTCTCCAAGTCTGCTCACTGGGTCAACAAACCATGTCACTTTGTCTCCAAACAGCTCAGCCTGAGCTGTCCCTCTGATATACTCCTTTCTAATCCTGTCCCTCCTAGTCACTCCCAAAGAGAAGTTAATCATCTTCATCTCTGCCACCTCCAGTTCTGCCTCCTGTCTTTTTGTCAGTGCCACTGTCACTAAACCATACATCATAGCAAGTCTCACTATAGTCTTTTAAATCTTCCCTTTCACTGTAGTTGTTATCTTTCTGTTACAAATCACCCCTTACACTCATCTCCACCCACTCCACCCTGCCTGCACTCTCTTCTTTATCGCTCTTATCCATTAAATTGCTAAATATCCCAGGTATTTAAACTCATCTACCTTCACTACCTCTACTCTTTGCATCTTCACTGTTACACCTGCCTCCTTTTCATTCGCACAACATGTATTCTGTCTTATCTGTCCCTTGGCACCACCTTGCAGTCTCCTGTCGTTTTCAGATTTCTCCTTCTACATAAGATGTAGTCCACCTGTGTGCACTTTCCTCCACTCTTGTAAGTCACCCTATGTCCCTCTCTTTTCTTGAAATACGTGTTCACCACAGCCATTTCCATCCTTTTAGCAAAATCCACAACCATCTGTCCTTCCACATTTCTCTCCTTAACACCATAACTACCCAGAACCTCCTCATCACTTCTGTTCCCTTCACCTACATGTCCATTAAAGTCTGCTCCAATCGCCACTCTCTCTGGGAACACTCTCTACCACTTCATCCAACTTACTCCAGAATTATTCTTTCTCTTCTACCTGAAATCCAACTTGTGGGGCACATGCATTGACAACATTCAGCATCACACCTTTGATTTCCAGCTTCAAACTCATGATTCTGTCTGACTCTTTACCTCCTGAACACTCTTCACATACTCTTCCTTCAAGATTACTCCTACTCCATTTCTCTTCCTATCCACACCATGGTAGAGAAGTTTAAATCCACCTCCAATGCTCCTAGCCTTGCTTCCCTTCCATCTGGTTTCTTGAACACACAGTATATCTACCTTTCTTCTCTCCATCATATCAGCCAACTCTCTGCCTTTACCAGTCATAGTCCCTACATTTAATGTCCCTACTCTCACCTCCACACTTCTACCTTTCCATTTTTCTCTCTCCCCCCAAACACGTCTTCTCCCTCTCCTCCTCCTCGACCTTCAACCAACAGTAGCCCAGTTTCCACCAGCACCCTGTGGGTTAACAGTACTGGTGGTGGTCATTGTTAACCCAGGCCTCGATTGATCCAGTATGGAATTCTCATTCGTCATGATCCACATGTTTATTTGGCAAAGGTTTTATGTCTGATGCCTTCCTGACGCTAGGAGACACTGGTCCTCCCCCATCCCACGGCTGGGTTAAATGATCCTTGATAAACTTTGAGCTTTCCTCCTTCTCAGCTCCAGCTGTGACAGCTCTGCTCTTCCTCATGGAAGCTTTTTAAAGTGCTTCAGAACTGCAGTACGAGTACTGGATTATTTTAAACACATCTTGGACAGAGAATGTCACAAAGTTCAAAACTTCAGCACACTTGCAGTTGAGGACAGAATTATGAACCCTCTATGATTTTTTTTAAACTGTTTTCCAAGTGCTGTTAAAAGGTGCAAAGAATTTTTAACTCTGCTTTTTCAAATTACACTGCAGTTCTGACGTGGCCGTTTGCTGGTTGTTCTTGAATCTCCCTGCCTTATGGTCTGGGTCTTGTCTGGTCTCGTCTTCCTCTTAGAAGACTTGTTCTGGTCTTGACTCCAACACTACCAGGAACCTGAAAACTGCTGATGTTTTGGGGCTGCAGCCTTTCTAACCGTGTCAGGGGATATGTCCCGGTTAGAATCAAGTTACTGCAGCGCACAGATGTTTGAACCAACACTCCGCTTTATGTTCATCCAAATATTTTCCTTCTCCAGGTCGATTGATGCTTTCTCAACTTTCTACGTAGGGAAGGATGGACTCATTCATCGTCACAAAGTTGAGAAGGTCAGCAGCCACATGCCACTTTTGTGCCGCTGACGGCTGAATCTGAATGTGAAGATTTGCCTCACAAACATGGTGAAATGTCCATATGCGCCGCTTTCAGGTGATGCCGGCTCAGCCGCCTGTTCTCCCCAGAGTGACGTCTCTCCTGACGGGGGCGCTGGTGGCCCTGAGAGTTCAGGAGCACCGACCGGCCCTCAACCTGCTGCCCCCCCTGCTGTCCTCGCTGCGACAGAGCAGGAACTGACTACGGGACAAGAAGAGAGAGCCGGGACACAAGTGTGTGTTCCTCCTGTTGCCCCTGAATTAAACACAAGTTTTTCTGTTGCTTCTCCAGACCATATTAAACAGGCTCTTCTGGAACTTTCTTTTAATCAGATCAATTCTTTAGCAGCTGTATTTTCATTGGTCTCGTGACGCAACGACACGCGCTCACAAATAATTTCCTTCCAAATGGCGTGTTAGTGTCTGATGCTGCTTTGCACACACAGCTCTCCAAGAACATCGACTTGACCAGAAAATACCAGCAGCAATAATCTGCACATAAAGAGATCCTTCCTTTTAATCTGTAGGTCGGGATCTGCAACCTGCGGCTCTGGAGCCACGTGTCCACAGCCAGCGCCTCCTTCAGGCCATGTCAGCAAATTACAAACTTTCAGTCAAAAGAGGACAGAGATTAGTGAGGAAAAAATGGAAATTTGCTTGAACAAAATAACAAATTTATTAGAAAAGCTGGAAAATTATTCCGAAACATACAATATATCGACAAATTCACATTTTCTGGAAAAGAAATCACAAATTTGCTGGAAAAAGTTGGAGTTCTATGGGAAGAATGTACTAAATTTATGTAAGAAATGCTGCGGTTTTACCCATGAAAGGAAATAAATATACAAGTAAAATTTGAGAATATCTGAAAATTTATGAAAAAATATTCTCAAAATTTAAGGAATATGTTGCCATTTTGAGGAGGAAAAAAAACAAATTGGCAAGAAAAAGAGACACATTTACCAGAAAAAGCTCCAGTTTTATTAGAAAATTGCTGCCAATTTACATAAAAAAAGAGCATTTTACCTTAAAAAATCAGATAAGACAATCTTATGGAAAAAAGCAGAAAATTATGCCAAAAATAGCAAAATTTATGAAGAAAGCTTATAACTTTATTGGGAAAAATGTCACAAATTTACATGGAAAAAAAATTGCAAAGAAAAATATGCCAAATTTAGGAAAACAGCCAAACACATTTATGCCAAAAATATAACAAATTTTTGAAAAAACAAAACTATTACAGTTTAATAACGAAAACACCCACATAAATTTTGCAAGAAAAAAGACAAACTTTTTGCAAATCAAAAGATTACCAGAAAAAGTAGCAGTTTTGTGAGAAAAAGGTAACAAATGTTTAAAAAAAGCTGCAAATTTATAAGAAAAAACTCTTAATCCTGATGTTGTCAGGCCAGATTGTAGTTCTAATTCTGCTGTTTTCCCTCAGTTTTTAGGCTCCTATTTTTGTGGCTCCATGCACATTTTTTTAATACAAAAATCACTCGAATGGCTCTTTGTGTCGTACAGGTTTTTGACCCCCTACTTGTGCACCCCCCACAAAAAAAAAAAATATATGAAAAAGTCTTTTTTTTTTTTGTAATTTGTGAAAGTAAATTTTGACATATTCTGTATCTATTAAATTAGGTTAAATGAAGCATTTCAGCCTTTTTTTTAAAGTTCATTCTTGCAAAGCCAAACTAACTAACTAACCTGCACTTATATAACGCTTTTTCTAGTCACAAAGACCACTCAAAGCGCTTTCACTAATACTAACCCTCTATTCTAAGGGCCTACTAATGCAATGGTGCAATGTCCGCCGTTCATCCATCTGTCTGTCCATCCACAATTTACAAGAACTGCTCAGCAATTGCCCTGATGCTCACTAACCTCATACAAATTGATCCTTGGACGACTCTGCATCCAGGTTGTGCTGAAGGTAAAAGGCCAGGAGATCTGGTTTTTAGCAGGCCGGAATGCTCTACTCTGACGGTTGCTCCGTTTCCACTACAGGGGCCGTTGTATCTGCCCCCTTCCCTGTCCTGTCTCAGTTATGGGGGTAGGAACGATTTGTTGGTGATGTAATCATCTGACAGTTTTGATGTAAAATACGTTGAAACTGTACAGAAATGATTATGCATGGAATGAATCTATGGTGGAGTGTGTGGGACCAATTTGCCAACGCTGTCAGACCAACATTGGCAAGTTTCCATCGGGCATACATCTTCTATAGGTTGTTTGCACATGGGCTAGACGTCAGTGTCATGCTGACATCTAGCCCATGTGCAAACAACCTGTAGAAGATGTATTCCCAACCTATACTTAGTACTTCGGGCTGATGTTAGCACAGTGTATGTGTGATGTTGGGCGCCAGTCCTGTGATTTTTCTCTCTGCTGTATTTGTGCTGCCCCGGTCCATGTGTGGCTGCATATGATGTACAATCGAACAGCTTGTTGCTCTCTACAATCATGGCGGTATTGACTTTTACAATATTTTATAATGTATTATATGGCGTGAGTACACCGGCAGATGCACAAGTGGGCATCGGTCTCCTGTTGGCCAGCTGTGGGGGTTCACATCCCAGCAAAGGACAGCGGTAGCAGCCGGTGTTTTGTGCTGAATTATCGTTTAGCCTCTCTGCAATCACGGCAGCATTAAGGTGTGTGCAAATCCATACAAAGTGAATGGGAAGACACGTGTATGCGCGAATTTTCATCGTCATGCATTCGCATCCGCTAGCTAGCGGACGGAGTAGGATCATCACCATTGCAGAGTAAACTAGTTAGAAAATGAAACTCACTCACCGGGAGACGGGAGGACTGGGAACTCTTCAGCTGAATTGGGTTTTTGGATTTATTTACCCATGGTTTCCGGCCATGGACGTCCTAGCAAGCTAGCAAGCTAACAATGTAAACTCTGATCATCTGTAAAGTGGTGGAGGCTTGAGACAGCATTTTCAGGCGAGCAGGTTTAAACATAAGCATTACGTTATTTTGGGAATTTCCACAGCAGGTTGAACACAGCTGCAGAAGTTATAAAGACAACTTCGCCTAGTCTGAATCTCACTATTCATGTCTGTTGGCATGTTTACATTGAGTTATAATGTAATTGTGCCGTGCAAAAAATTTGCCTGTTCGTGTTTGGTGTGAACGCACCTTTAGACCTTCTCTGGTATTATCTTTAGTCAAATTTGCTGCTCTTTATTTCCTTCTGTTTTGGTCACGGGATGCTGAGTTTTATCCAGTCAGCATCGAGTCGATCCTAAACACCACCCAGTAGTTTTCAGGGCCGCTCTGAAGTGCCTACCCCTGCCCGGGGCCTGGTTTTGGCTGCTACATTTCATGAAAATTTCACCTTTTAGAGAGGTTCCTGTAGTAGGGACATGCACCAGGGGGGAAGTTCCTGTAAAATTGGTTCCTGTAGTGGAAACAGGGCAAATGTGGCTGTTTGCACTCATGATTTATGACATCCAGTTACTGTCTCAGCAGGCTGCTCTTTAAACTGTTGAAGAACAAGGGTTTATCTTTTCTAAACTCATCAGTTTTCATGCAGTAAGAATGAACAGGAGCCACTTCTCAGTGATTATCGGTGGATTTTGCTGCACAGCAGAGTTGATGATGACAGAGAGGAGTGATGTCTGCCACTAACCAGACAGACTAAAATTGTGAAGTTTTACCTTTGTATGCAGATGGCCTGTTACATTTATTTTTGCAGTTTTGCAGCTACTGTTAAGTTATTGCTGCTTCTACCAGGCTATGTCTCTCATCTGCATGTTTTAACAGAAATAGAGAAATGTTCACCCTGTGGTAGACGTGTGATAGCTGCGTTTCACAACCACTTGCATGAAACCCATGGTAACCTTTATTATTGTTTATATTATTTTTTAACACGAATCAGACTTTGCTTTTGATCATTGATTCAGATATTTTATATAACTAAATTAAAATGGAATGGACAAATAAATATTACCCTTAAATTTAATATTTTGTGGCCCCACCTTCTGCAGTGATCACGCACTTTCACAAGAGATCTTAATCAAGATCACAGGAACCTTCAGGCTTTTCATCAACCCGTTTAAATGGGGAAAACATGCTGCTGTGTAGTTTGGCATTATTGTTTGTACCTCACTGAGAAGGTAAAGGAGAGGGTTGTCTGAGGAGCTCAGAAAGAAGATTATAGATAACCATGATAAAGGTAAAGGCTATCAGACCATCTCCAAGCAGCTTCATGTTCTTGTCACCACAGTTGCAATGCTATTAAGCTTTCATCAGTTTCAGGTTTGTTTTGATGGAAGGGTACCAACAAATACTTCTACGCCTGTATATAGGCCAACACTATACAAGCAGTTTGCTTCTTAAATAGACTTTTCATACAATAATGCACTGTCTGACATGAACGCTGTCTCATTGTAGTTTGTGGCTTCCTCAGCCCCGTAACAGTGGCTTGCAGCTGAGATTAGCAGAATGCAGTCACTGAGACAGAAGCTCTCTGTTCATTTTAAATGAAAGCAAGGCCGTCAGAGACTTGGCCATTGTCATGTTGGATGTTCATGATGTTATAGATTCATAGCAGTGCTTTAGCACAGCCAGACACTGTGTATACACTAAAGACCTGTACATACTCGACAAGGGCAGAGAAATGTGCTCATTTTCTCAAGGTGGAAAGAACAGGAAAAAAGTTCTGTCTGGCCAGGACATTTCATGCTTCACATTAAACTCAAATGCAGAACTTCAAACTTCCTGTCAATGACACAATAGTTGTCGGACACCACACAAGAAAAAAGTTCTGCCCAGATGGTGCATCAAGAAACGAATGACGTCATTCTTTTCTTGCAGCCCTGGGAGAGAGAACAAATTTCTCTGTGCTTGCATGTGCAGGCATTAAGGCCAAGAACTAGAAATTTCCATGCTTGCTCAAACCTTTTTTCACAGGCTGAGATCATGATCCTCAGAAACGTCATATAAGAAATTTGAAGAACAAAACGGGTTTACATTCTGAGATGTTACAAAGTCTGGGGCTATTTCAATAACACTGATATTCGAACCCTTAATCCTCCAGGTACACAGACCTGCGTGTGTGAACACATGTATCCCTGCAAAGTAGGTGCACAGCCGTGGAAAAATGCACTTTAGGTTCACGTTCATGATTCCTGTGTGACGGCACTGAGCAACATCAATGAAGAAAAATGGTTGAAAAATTGAACAGCACATTGTCACCCTGTCTTGCCTTGCTTGAGTTTATGACCTTGGGATGCAGGTGGGTGCAGATATACACTAAGTGTAGTCTGTTCTACATTCACATACAGATGTGGACAAAATTTTTAGTACCCCTCTTTTAATGAAAGAAAAACCCACAATGGTCACAGAAATAACTTGAATCTGACAAAAGTCGTAATAAATAAAAATTCCATGAAAATTAACCAATGAAAATCAGACAATGCTTTTGAATTGTGGTTCAACAGAATTATTTTAAAAAACAATCTCATGAAACAGGCCTGGACAATAATGATGGTACCCTTAACTTAATATTTTGTTACACAACCTTTTGAGGCAATCACTGCAATCAAACGATTTCTGTAACTGTCAATGAGACTTCTGCACCTCTCAGCAGGTATTTTGGCCCACTCCTCATGAGCAAACTGCTCCAGTTGTCTCAGGTTTGAAGGGTGCCTTCTCCAGACGGCATGTTTCAACTCCTTCCACAGATGTTCAATAGGATTTAGATCAGGGCTCGTAGAAGGCCACTTTAGAATAGTCCGATGTTTCGCTCTTAGCCATTATTGGGTGTTTTTAGCTGTGTGTTTTGGATCATTATCGTGTTGCAAGACCCATGACCTGCGACTGAGACCAAGCTGTCTGACACTGGGCAGCACATTTCTCTCTAGAATACCTTGATAGTCTTGAGATTTCATTGTACCCTGCACAGATTCAAGACACCCTGTGCCAGATGCAGCAAAGCAGCCCCAGAACATAACAGAACCTCCTCCATGTTTCACAGTAGGGACAGTGTTCTTTTCTTGGTATGCTTCATTTTTGCGTCTGTGAACATAAAGCTGATGTGCCTTGCCAAAAAGTTCCAGTTTTGTCTCGTCTGTCCATAGGACATTCTCCTAGAAGCTTTGTGGCTTGTCAACATGCAGTTTGGCAAATTCCAGTCTGGTTTTTTTATGATTTGTTTTCAACAGTGGTGTCCTCCTTGGTTGTCTCCCACGAAGTCCACTTTGGCTTAAACAATGACAAATGGTGCGATCTGACACTAATGTACCTTGACCTTGGAGTTCACCATGAATGTGTTTAGAGGTTATTCTGGGCTCTTTTGTTACAATTCTTCATCAAGTTTCCTCCTGCGGCCACGTCCAGGGAGGTTGGCTACAGTCCCGTGGATCTTAAATTTCTGAATAATGTGTGCAACTGTAGTCACAGGAATATCAAGCTGCTTGGAGATGGTCTTATAGCCTTTACCTTTAACATGCTTGTCTATAATTTTCTTTCTAATCTCCTGAGACAACTGTCTCCTTTGCTTCCTCTGGTCCATGTTTAGTGTTGTACACACCATGTCACCAAACAGCACAGTGACTACTTGTCACCCTTTAAATAGGCCGACTGACTGATTACAAGTTTGTAGACACCTGTGATATTAATTTGAGGACACATCTTGGTTGAACATGTCCCTATGGTCACATTATTTTCAATTTTTTCTAGGGGTACCATCATTTTTGTCCAGGCCTGTTTCATGAGTTTGTTTTTTAAAATAATTCTGTTGAACCACAATTCAAAAGCATTGTCTGATTTTCATTGGTTAATTTTCATAGAATTTTTATTTATTACCACTTTTGTCAGATTCAAGTTATTTCTGTTACCATTGTGGGTTTTTCTTTCATTAACAGAGGGGTACCAACAATTTTGTCAACTTCTGTATACAAATACAATTTGTATATATAATTGTGGAAGTACCGTAGTAGATGTTATGTGATGTTATTGTATTGATGCTCCATTGATGCACTGTGTGTGTTTATATATTTACATATTTATTCCATCTAGCTACAATGCTCCGCACTGTGTGTATATATATATATATATATATATATATATATATATATATATACATATATATATATGTATGTATACTTGCTGCTCTTGTTTCTTTTTTTTTCTCTTGCCTTCTGATTGTTGCTCTGAGTGTTGCTATCCCTGTGCTGTTGCAATCCTGGAATTTCCCCATTGTGGGACTAATAAAGAATTATCTTATCTTATCTTATCGTATTCTTGATGCAGAAAGTTGAAAATACAATAGAAGTACAAACAAATATTTAAAAAATGTGGAAACATGATCAAGACAAGTCTTGAATTGTGGAAAATGTATAAAGTGAAAAAAGATGCAAAAGTTAAATACGCAATTATTTTTAAAAAATGTGCATATCCCCTAACCCTATACAGCAAAGAAAATAAGTATTGAACACGTCAACATTCTTCTCATTAAACATATTTCCGATGGAGCCACTGACCTGAGATTTTCACTAAATACCAGTAACAACCCAAGTAACCCATACATACAAAGAAATCAAGGCAACTGTGTTCACAAAACAAGTTATATTTAAAGTTGAATGACACAGGGAATAAGTATTGAAAACCCTTGGTGAAATTCATTTAATAATTAGCAGAAAAGCCTTTGTTGGTAATAACAGCTTCCAAACGCCTCCTGTATGGGGAAACTAGGTGCAGGCATTGCTCAGGAGGGATTTTAGCCTATTCTTCCTTGGCTGTGTGTTTTTGATCATTGTCTTGCTAAAATGTCCACCCTCGTTTCATCTTCAGCATCTTGGCAGATGGCATCAGGTTCTTATCAAGGATGTCTGTACATTTGTCAATTCATCTTTCCTTCATTTATGTGAAGTCTACCTGTACTATGTGCCGAAAAACACTCCCACACCATGATGCTCCCACCTCCAAACTTCACTGTTGATATGGTCTTTTTGAGCTGATGTGCAGTGCAGTTTCTCCTCCTAAACATTCTGTGTGTTGTGGAATCCAAAAAGTTCAAGTTTGGCCTCATCTGACCAGACTATATTCTCCCAGTATTTTACTGGCTTGGCCAAATGTTGTGCAGCAAACTTTAAACAAGCTTCTGCATGCTTTTTCTTCAGCAATGGAGTCTTATGTGGTGAGTGGGCATAGAGCCCATGTTACTTGAGTATATTATTTATTGTTTTCTTTGAAACAGCAGTACCTGCTCACTCCAGGTCCTTCTGGAGCTTTCCACGAGTGGTCTTTGGCTCTTGGATAACTCTTCTGATAATTCTTTTGACTTCCCTGTCAGAAATCTTGTGAGGAGGTCCTGGTTGTGGCCGGTGTATGATAAAATGATGTTCTTTCCATTTCCGAATGATGGTTCCAACAGTGCTCGCTGGAACATTCAGCAGTTTAGAAATGCCCCTGTAACCAATGACATCATTATGTTTTGCAATAATAAAGTTGCAAAGGTCTAGAGAGAGCGCTTTGCTTCTCCCCATCATGAGTTCTTTGTGGTGTGACAGTGTGATATTCACAGACCTTTTTAAAGGGTATCAGTCAGGACTTAACCAACTGAAATTAATTTGCACTGATGGGGGATGGGATGGCTTCCTAAATTCTGATGGATTTCAGCTGGTTTCTTGCCTTTCTATGCCTTTTTGTGCCTCTTTTTCTTCATGTGTTCAATACTTATTCCCTATGTCATTCCACTTTATTAAATATAACTTATTTTGTGAACACAGTTACCTTGATTTCTCTGTATGTATGGATTACTTGGATTGTTACTGAAAATCTGGTCAAAATCTCAAGTCAGTGGCTCCATTAGAAATGTTTGAGAAAAATTTTAGATTTTTTTTATTTATTTTGTATACTTTATTGATCCCCAGAGGGGAAATTAAAATGTTGACATTGTGGTGACCCACCACACTCTACACGGAAATTCCTCACACTCAGCAGGTCTGGAGGAAGCAGAAGACCATTTACATACAGAGGACAATTCACAAACGGACAGAGAGCCCCTGGGGGACAACCAGAACAATGGACTGTTGTTTATAGATCCCCGGATTAGGGAGAGGACGTCGGGGCGCTAGTTGGTCACGCCAATAATATGTATTTACAGATATGTATATCACTATGCTAATGCCCCATGCATTCTCTCTCTGTCTGTATAAAAGAGCTTGTTATACATGACTCAGCAGCACAGTAGCGCACAGAGCTACAATGTGCGTCTCATTATGTTGGCGGTAATAAAACCCTACAACCTTCCAGCCCTTCCTTCGCATCTCGCCTGATCATTTACCTCCACAGTGGTGACCCTAGACGTGTCACGGTGATGCTGGCATCCTCTTCGTCCACACCGGAGCGCGCTCTTCGGAGTGGGCAGCGCTAGGACCGACACGCACCATGAACGGCGACACGAGCGAACCGAAGGAAGCAGCCGGAAGGTCATCGGCCCCGTCTGCGTTGATCTCCACCAAGCTCCCCGACCCTGACTCACTCCGGACAGCGGATCTCCCACGCACAGAAGCTCCACACGCACACCGCAGGATTACGAGGACAGCGCAACTTCCAGCAATGTGGTCACTGTGCCAAGTGCGCACCACGCACAGGGACAAACTGGCTCCACAGACTGATACATCGTCTTCCTCACCAGACAATCTGCTTGGTGAGGAAGAGGGTGAGCGTCTTTCAGAGTCCTTTTATTCAGCCAGCGAAAATCTGTGCAAATGCGGAGGTCGCCATTCTTTTTCCACACAAGAACCAAGGGAAATGCATACTTGCTAGTCGATTTCCTGATAATGTCTTTTTCCTCCATTTCATTCAGCACCTGGCTTAATTTCTGATACTGACTAGGGGGTACACGCCTATATGGGAGTCTGAATGGTTTATTATCAGATAAATGTATGCGGTGTACAAAGCCCTTAGCTTCTCCGCAGTCTAGGTGGTGGCGTGAAGAGACATCCTCGTACTGAAGTACCAAGTCAGCCCTTCTCTTTTTGCAGTCCTCTGACACTTGGCATGAATTAATGTCTATATCACAAAGCCCCACTGACTTGAGTTTTCTTTTACAGACTCCATACCGGCATCACATGCCGTTGTAGACTGTGTGTAGCAGGTCACTGGTACATTAGACTGCTCAGCTGCGTCCATGTCTTCAAGGGCTACACATGTGTAGACATCGGCTAGCTTTGCATTGCGCCGTAACAACACAGGCTTGTTGGACGTGTTGATGAGTTTGAGCGGGACCCACCTGTCACCCCACATAGGAGTTACAATCTTAGCTACCAGGACACCCCTAGGAGCTGAACGAGAAGATGTGGGCTCTGTCATGACTGTACTGCCTGGAGATACAACAGTGTCTTTAGGCAATTTACCCCAAACAAGGTACTCACGCCCAGGTTCAAGGTAGGTGGCTGAGTTACATCTGACAGTACCAACTTTGTCAGGAATGTCATTTCCTTTCCAGGGGTTCAAACCAGTGAGCATAGACAGGAACTGCTCAGCTTCTGGTTCTGCAGTTGGGCAGGGGCCAGACACTGTTTTCCAATAGGACTTGCATTGTTTTAAATGGTGTAGGATGTGCTTTATGACATTGGTACCAATAATCAACTCATCATGCTGACCACAGACAACCAGAGTGGGAACTAGCATTTTACAACCACTCACCTCCATCACAATGTCAAAAGCACTCTTTGGCCTGACACGCTGTCCACCACACCCAACCAGCATCACATTCACATCAATCTGGTTCTGATTTGTTATCACTCCAGCAGTTCTCAGTTTCTTCTCTGCATCCTCGTTGATACTGCAGACCATGGAGCCACTGTCCAGCATGCCATCAATTATCACTGCACCACCAAAAGCCACTGGTGTGTAGAAAAGGCTGGAACTATTGCCAGTTATGTGAATGTTCTGATACACAACAACTACATCATCGCATGAGCTTCTCACCGATGCAAGAATCGACTCAGCATCAGATGTGTCACTACAGTGGGAGCTTGAGGTGAGACCTGCACTGCCTCCCTCCAAGTACAGGTCAGTTAGTTTCCTTGAGACTGAGAAGGAGGCTGACAGTTGTTGTTGGGACAGGCCAGTCTGGTATGACCAGGGGAAAGACAGGTAAAACACAGTTTCTCAGACATGCAATGTGAAATGGTGGAGTGACGTGTGTCATTACAGACCTAACAAGTTGCTTCTCTGGGGCGTCTCTGACGAGGGGCACGTTTAAATCTGTTGCTCTCAGTCAGGTGAGGAATTGTACACTGCTGCAACTTCTCCATCATTTCCTGAAACATGTTAACCATGCGACCAAGGAGCCTCTCCTCTGACTGTTGGAGATTTTGAGCAACAACTGGCACACTAGCACAATCTGGGTTGAGGGGATTTGGGGTATGGGCAGAGAAGGGGAATGGAGAGGGACTCTGACATGTAAACTGTCGGGTTTGAGGAAGTGAAGAGGGAATGACTGGGGTGTGGCACTGTTCTGGCATGGTCATGGCTGGAGATGGCAACCTGGGTTTGTCAGATGTTACAGTGGCTGTGTGACTCATTAGCTGTGGACCATCAGGTGCTCTGGCACTAGCTCTAACCTCTCTCTGATAATCGTCAATTCTCAACTGAACATCACGTGAGGTCCATTCATGAGGTGGTTTCCACTTCAAGGTGCAAGACAGATCAGGATCAGGACAATTTTTGACGAACATGATAGCAATCTGTTTGCTCATGTCCTCAGTCTGCTTGCCTTGTCTACGCAGGCCCTCGAGAGCCAGGTCTGCTGCTTTGTTCAGCCTTTTCCAGTAGTCCACTGGGTTTTCTCTGTGCCTGGGCAGGGTTGCATAAAAATCTGCGAGCGGAAGACATGAGGAGAAATCACAGAAGTAATGGAGAAGAACATCATAGATTATCTCAGGTTTCTTTTTAGCATCTAGCTCCAGGTCACTACGCAGGGCAACTTTCACAACATCTCTGGCTTTGCCCAGTAAATGACTCATTATTTCTCCTGCTTGCTCACACACAGGAATCTCTCTCTTCTTAAGGTCAGTCTTAGACAAGTCAATCCAGTCCTGAACTGAATATTTGTCAGTACTGTCACCTCTAAATGTGGGTAGTTCTCTGTCTGACTTAACATGGACAGTCACGTGTGGAGGGTCATATTTGGTAACATCACAATGTGCAGTTCGATCAGTAGGAGAAGTCTGGTGGTCATTGATCATATTCACAACACCAGCAGACATTAACTTAGCAACTATAGACTCACCAATTTGAGCACCAAGCTGCCCCACCATATCTGTAAGTTGTTCAATGGCATCAACATTACTGCAGGGTGTGGAAACATGAGGACCTTCACCCATGAACTCACCAACAGGAATACAACCTGGGCTCTGACCTAACCCTGTATCCCCACCACTGTTCATGAATTTGGAATGTCCCACATCTCCACTATTAGCAATATCACCGCGCCTGTCACGCCTCACCGCCCATCTGCGGCACCAGCTGCACGCACACCTGCACCTCATCAGCGGCGAGGGATTTAAGCCGCCTCGCCCTGGGCTTTGGCCTGAAGCCGTCAGTCTTCATTCGCTTCCCTTGCTGCAAGGAATCCCAACCGATCAGCAAATATTCAAGTAAGAATCTCTTACCTCCTTCTACTCCTAGTCTGCTCCCCTGTGCACAGGTGGATTTCCCGGCGGCAGACCACTCCTCTCCGTCACCGTTCCCTCGCTGCTGCACCGGGCGCTCCAGGTCACTGTCTCCCGGGCTTCACCCTTGCTGTGCCAGCAACCTGCCATTTCCAAGTAAGCCAGTCATTGTTATCATATCTCCTGTGTTGGTGTGGTGCCCGTTACCCTTCTCCTTTTGCTTCTCCCATAGGGTTGTCCGGCTGTACGGCATCCTGCCTCCGTGCCCGACGCAGACGCCACCACCAACACATTTACATCTCGCAGACACACATTCATACACACTTGTTGTTAATAAAGCTATTAGATCTACCCTGAGCCTGCGTGTGTGTCTCCTGAGCCGTGCATTATGTCACTGCCAAACACCTCTTCCTTTTGGCAAAACAGGTGTTGTATAATTATCCATGTCTTTTTTTTTTTTTTTTTTGGTTGATAGTACTACTTTACACAGTGAAATGTACTTGCGTTGTGAATAACTCCAAAGTAAAGTGACATAAATTACAGTACAGGATCACAATTATTACTACTTCAAATACCATAAATGTACTGTGGGTAATCAGTTAAAATACATTTCAACAGTCCTTTATATGTCTGACCACATATACGTCCCAGCGTAGACCTAAGTAGGTAATGCAGCATCCACAGTGACCAGCGTGCTGATCTGAAGATCCAAGGGTCACGTCACCAGTGTAGCGGGTCCCCTTTTTGGGCACCCTTAAACGGCTGTGATCGGGGACACTAGTGTATACGTGTGGGCGGCATAGGGATCACGATGACACCAGACTGATGTTTCCCACAATTTATTTACTCCTGTTGGAGAAATAAAACAACATACATCACTCTCCGTCTGTACCTCGATCCCACACAGGCTCCCCCAGCAAAGCAACGCGGTACTGTGGGGGAAAGAAGAAACTACCGGAGCCTCGGAGGTACAGGAAGAGCGGATGTGGGCAGTGTACCACCAAAATAAAAGCACTCAAGTAAATAAAATTCACAATAATATAAAGGAAAACATGACCGAGAAAAGGAATGTTTAAGGTGCATTTTCAACTCCATTACATACTCCTGTTTCCCCCTGCCTTTCTGGGTGGAGAAAAACCCCACACCATGCCCCCACACAGCGCCCCCAAACACCCAGAAGGGGCTCTACCCCCCCCCCCCCATTCCTTTGGGCTCGAGCTGGTACCCACAGCAGCTGTAGCGGGGGGTTGCCGATCCAAAAGAACCGTCCTGCTGGTGAAGTGTACTGGAGGGCACGTCAGTCTGTGATGGGAAAGGGGGAGGGGGGGAAACACATCAGGTCACCAGTGAGCGCAGGCCCCTGCCGAGGGATTGCCAACTTGTGGAGCCACGAACGGTGGACATCTGTGCTGGAGTCCAGTGCGCATCGTGCCTGCCGAAAACAAAGCTGGCCTTCTGCAAGCTTCTTGGGGCGAATGTGCAGGGAAAACAATGGTGGGCCGGGCCGGGTCGGGTCACTGCCAGCCTGCATCTGTGTAAAAATTGCGTGGGCGGATCAACCTTGGTGTGGGGTTTTCTGATAGAAACTCTCTGGGAATCAGCAACGGCTGAGAAAAAAAACAAGTTCTGCTGGGGTGTGTGTGTGGGGGGGGGGGGCGGCTGCCAAATTCTCCTTAGGTGCGGAGCGTAGCCCTAAAAGAACTCAGGGCTGGTGGTCGACCCAATTTGCGTCTGTGAGCGTACCGTCCATGTCCGCTAACCAAATGGTGGATGGTGGATCTGTTGGCAAGCCGGAGTCCACCAGAGACTGTCTCCCCGAACTTGTGTCTGTGACACACAGCAGCTTGTTTCTGTCTCCAGCAGTCACAGCTGCTACTGACTGCTGACCTTGCCGTTTCCCGACTTCTTGCATTGGCATGGCAGCATGCATCGCTGGGCATTTGAGCCAAAATGGCAATGACAGAAGTAGATCGCCCCGTTCCTGCATCACCTGGCATCTGTTCCTGCTACCACCAATGGCTTCTGGACCTCGCTGGTATCCCTCCAGGATGCCAGTGGCTCCTGGAGCAGACTTGTCGCCTGTTGCATGGCATGCACGTCCGGCGCCACGACCAGGGAATAGTATTTTATGTCATCCATGGTTATCTCATGGAGTGCGAGCTGGGCTTCTATGTGCGAAGCCCACGCTGCCGGGTCGTGAAATCCGAAGTCCGGGAGCTTGACTGAACCAGCGCACGCAGCACTGGTACTCTCCCTCTGGGTAGTCTCCAGGGCGGTGCTCGGCTCGCTCTCCATGGCACATCAGGGTCGCCAGTGTGGCTCGCTCTCTATATCATGTCGGGGTCACCAGTGTGGAGAAAGGAATAGGCGAGGCAATGAGCTGAACGACACAAGGCTTTATTCTTTCTCCAACAACATAATAGCAAACAGTGAAACAGCGCTCCAGGGCTACTGCACTAACGGGTTTCTATGCATTCCCCTTTTATATCTTAATTCCTATGCATGGACACCTGGAGCTTCCGACCATCATACATTGCTGTTTAACTAAGGAATCTGTGGCACATTAACATAACATACACCAGCACCACTTTCACACCTTTCTTCTCTGAGCGGCCACCGTGGTTCTATCTCTCCCTGGGGGCTGCATAGCCCTAACATCCCCGTCTGATACCCCCCGGTGACACCTCCCCATTCGGTCCATTGTCCTCCTGTTTACTCCTGCCTTTCTGGGTGAAGAAATCCCCCACACCGTGCCCCCACAATATCAATAATTAGGTAGGTTGTAGATGAAAATAACTAGCTCAATGAAAATGGAATATAAATATTATATTATGTATTTTTTAATAACCACCTTATGAAAAGCACATTTTTTGTGCTTAGCAGTATGAGAGTAATATTTGAAGGGTCCTTGAGGTTTAATGTCCATAATGCATATATTCTAATGAATGATCTAGATTTTAATCAGTTATATTAAAGCTGCTGTCACGGTGGCCCTCGCGAGCCACCATAAAACGCCAACAAGTCACCGGTGAGTTTGCAATGATGTTTATTAGGACGAAGGAACAGAGGATAACACAAAGTACAACGTAATGGAAAGGAATGAGCCTCGATGGGCTAAAACACACTATAATGAAAACAGGATCACAACAGGGTAAACTTACAATCGTAGACGATGAATAGACGGCGTCAGAGCTGGGGAATGCCCGATGCGTCAGACAATGAGGAGTCTTGACGGAGACTGCTGCATTGGGTTGCATTCAGCGTCAGCTTAAATGCCGACTGCTAATGAGCCCTGAATGCAGCACAGCTGGCAGGCTTTGACAGCAGGAAGCTCCTCCGAGCGCTGTCACAATAAGAGCCCGGGGAGCCAGAAGGAAATCACTGCTGTCAAGCCTGCAGGAGATGACGTATGACCCGAACGCGGACGAGATCAGCGCTCGGATCATAACAGTACCTCCACCTCGAGGGCGGACTCTGAACGCCCAATGAGACCCAAGCCCACCCCCCACCCCCCACCCCCAGGGTGGGCGGAAGGGGGAATAGGCCGGGGGGAGCGGACCAGCAAAGACCAAAAAAAACCATGACGACAACAGGAGCGCGCAGGCAGACAGAGAATAATAATAAAAAAAAAAAAAAAAACGACACTCCCATGCACAAATTACGACCAAGGTAGAAAGTAAAGGAGACGATCACAGGGCAAAATAACAGCGACCAGGGTAATCACAAATACACAAACCATGGTCAAGGCAGACTGAAAATGAAACAATACAGAGCACGACAACAGAAAATGCCATATTCCCAAAGGTAAAAAAAAAAAGACATACCTGTGGGAACCCCCACAACAGCTGGGACAGGCACAGCAATGTGTGTATTAATGTCTACAGACAGCCCGCTTCTTCTGGCTTTTTCCGGCTCACTACTGTGATGTTAATGAGCCATTCATGCATTGTGTTCATGCTTCCTGTCCTTACTGTGTCTATACACTGATGACAATATGTAGATGTGCCTTGTAACTTCTTTTGTCCTGCAGTTCTGGAGCAGAGGCGAATCCTGGCTTGCAATCCCCTTATTGTTATGTGTGTCTCTCAAATGCAAATGCCCATACCTACTGCTGTGAATGCCTTTCATGTATTGTCTGTTGTTGGGTATATAAGCTGCATTATTCTGTAAATCTTTCTCTCATTCCTTCAACTGCTTGCTGACTAGAGCCGCAGGGCTCGCTCCTGCGCGCACTCACAGCGCAGGGGCGAGTTTCGCCGTTTATTATTTCTCATTGCCGCCGCACTGGTGACCCCGAAAATGCACACGCTTTGTGCAACGCAACCTTCTGGTCTGGACAGTTACGCTGGTGACCCCGAGAATGCAACCTTCTGGTCTGGACAGCTGCACTGGTGACCCCGAGGAAGCACACGTTTTGTGTGACGCAACCTTCTGGTCTGGACAGTTACGCTGGTGACCCCCAGAATGCACACGCTTTGTGCGACGCAACCTTCTGGTCTGGACAGCTACACTGGTGACCCATTCTTCATGGTGAGATCTGCACATCTGAGATCTGCACATCCACGCTGGACCGGCCGCTCTCACAGTTTCTCTCCATACGAGAGCGCACACACCTTGTCCTCTCTCCACGACGGCGACCTCCATGGCCGATGGAGAATGCAGCGCGTGGACCTGAACGCACCATGGCCGAGCAAGTGACAAAGATCGTCTCCTCCCTCTCACCGCTCCAACGCATCTACTCGAGCTTGAGGGACAAAGATCGTCTACTTCCTTTCACCGCTCCAACACAATGAACGGGGATGATTAAGCTCCCTGACCCTGGTTCTCCTCCCCAGATGGCCCACCCACGCACGGAGCCCCGGCACACGCACCGGGGAGTTACGAGGACGGCGCACCACGCACGGGACGCATACGGCTCTACAGACCCCCATCCTCCTTCGCCGCTGCACACAGGCCCTTCAGGGTTGCCCGTACACCTGAGGCACGCACGCAGCTTGCTCACTGGATCTTCTTATGGTCTTAGCCATGGCGCACAACGGGAATTCAGCAGTCTGCGGTTCCCGAGTGCTTTAGGGTTGCGCCAGCACCTAAAGTCAACACGCCAAGTCCCTTTGCTTTTGTTTTTTTCTTACAGCCGCCCCTGTTTTCTTCATGGCCGCTGTTAATCCTCGCCGCTTCCTTTTTTCTTCACGGCCACTATTAATCCTTGTAGGACTTAATCGCGGGAGGAGCCAGTGACTAATTTTTCTTCTTGTGGATCTCCGCATGTTCAACGGTACAGCTCCTCGACATCGCGGATCCACAAGCAATTTTTGCGCGGCCCAGACGATTTCGCCGTCCAGGGCCGGCATTTACTACCCCCCACCCCCCTCCACCTCCGCCTGCACAGAGCTTTCCCTGCTCGCTGCCAAAGCCGGACTATCAAGGCCTCGGCCGCCTGCCGAGCCCTCTGGGGGGGAGCGTGTGGGAACCCCCACAACAGACTGGACAGGCACAGCAATGTGTGTATTAATGTCTACAGACAGCCCACTTCTTCTGGCTTTTTCCGGCTCACTACTGTGATGTTAATGTGCCATTCATGCATTGTGTTCATGCTTCCTGTCCTTACTGTGTCTATACACTGATGACAATATGTAGATGTGCCTTGTAACCTCTTTTGTCCTGCAGTACTGGAGCAGAGGCGAATCCTGGCTTGCAATCCCCTTATTGTTATGTGTGTCTCTCAAATGCAAATGCCCATACCTACTGCTGTGAATGCCTTTCATGTATTGTCTGTAGTTGGGTATATAAGCTGCATTATTCTGTAAATCGGGTGAGCCCCGTGACGGCAGTATGAAAATAAACCTATTTAAAACTCTCACTTCGCTGCCTTATTTTTCATGCCGCCATACTACCAACTGTTACAGGCAATGAATTTTAACAGAGAAAAAATGAACAATGAACACCCGCTAGGAGGGGGTGAGATGCAACAATATCATTAGTACTGTGGCATGAAGGCTGATAGTTCGGGGGGCCGGAACAGGGTCCGGACGGGGTTATGCTGAGGTTTAAAGCTGGTGTGACGACGGTTTCTTGCAGGGGGCGAGGCGAAGGTGAGGTCCGGGAATCGCCGCTCCTGTGCGGAAACTGAAGCGAGCAGGTCGGCGTACTCAGGGAAGTCACTCAACTCTGGGCTCCTTTCCACCAGTCTGACTGCTGTCGTCACATGCTTAATTATCTGCGTGGGGTGAACAGAGGAACGAACTGCCGCCACTCGGTCCCTGATGCAAGCAGCTGTGCGTTGAAGCTTCTCCGGGGGATTCCCAAATGACAACACGCTCCCACGGGGATCACCCCAGGGCGGTGCGAACTCCTGGACCGGAATGGAGACAGGGATGGGATCCGGACGAGAGGAGCGAGGATGCCTCTTCTTCGGCTTCCTGCCGGGGTTTCCCTCCAGCCCACGGAGTATCTCGCTTTGTGCGGCGATGTCATCCCTCCTCAAGCTGACTTCAGGGTGGCCGGCGTAGCGGGGAAGATGATTCAAAACATCCTCAGCACAGTCCAGGTACCAGCGCACGTCGCTGTGAAAGTCGAGGAGGGAGACGGAGATGAACGTTTCATTCACATATTCCAGGGCGTCTGCCAGCTCGTAGCTCTGACTCTGAGCGCGGCCCCTCCGCGACGGCATGCTTTCAGCATGCAGTACCCAGACAGGAAAGAGCAAAGTCCAATGCAAACTCACCGGGAACGGCGTCTTGGTGTGGCGCCTCCATTTAGGCGGCCTGGCAGCAGTCTACTGTCACGATAGCCCTCGCGAGCCACCATAAGACGCCAACAAGTCACTGGTGAGTTTGCAATGATGTTTATTAGGACAAAGGAACAGAGGATAACACAAAGTACAAAGTAATGGAAAGGAATGAGCCTCAATGAGCTAAAACACACTATAATGAAAACAGGATCACAACAGGGTAAACTTACAATCGTAGACGATGAATAGACAGCGTCAGAGCTGGGGAATGCCCGATGCGTCAGACAATGAGGAGTTTTGAGCCTGCAGGAGATGATGTATGACCCAAACGCGGACGAGATCAGCACTCGGATCATAACAGCTGCTGGTGGTATCAAATTAACACAATGACCTTTCTGGTGTTAACAATCTTATGCTGATATATAAATGTTGCAGCTTAACATCCTCTATTACTATTTTTATTAAAATAGAGATAAATTTGAATTTTTGTACTCTCTCTCTCGCTCTCTCTCGTACTCAACTGCCATCATCAACGCCAAGGTCAGTGAGCTAGAGGACGCTGTCAAGAGGCTGGAGGCCACCTTGGTTACGGGTCGGGATTCTACCGCTGGTCCTTTGCTGCAGGAGAAGAGATCGGCCCTGCGCACATTCATGCAGGGCAGAGTGGAGGGGGCGCTAGTGAGGTCACGCTTCACTCGCCTGCAGGACATGGATGCACCAACGTCCTTCTTCAATTTGGAAAAGTCTACTGCGGCAAAGAAGTTGATGGCTTGCTTGACACTCCCAGATGGTCGCCTGACTACGGACCCGTCCGAGATGCGCCGCCATGCAGTGGATTACTACGGGGCCCTGTTTGCTGCGGGAACGTGTTGCAAAGAATCTCAAAATCAGCTCTTCGAGGCCCTTCCGGTGCTCGGCCAGGACGACAGGGCCGCTCTGGACTGTGCCCTGACTTTGGTTGAGTTGACTGTGGCTGTGAACCAGCTGGCGCTGGGACGCGCGCCTGGACTTGATGGCCTTTCTTCAGAATTTTTTAAGCATTTTTGGAATGTTGTTGGACCAGACTTCTATGACGTTCTGACTGTCTGTTACAGGGAAGGAACGTTACCTGTCTCCTGCCGCCGTGCAGTGCTGTCTCTGTTGCCAAAGCAGGGGGACTTGGCCCTGCTGAAAAACTGGAGGCCTGTGGCTCTTCTTTGCACGGACTACAAGGTGCTTTCCAGGGCCCTGGCAAACAGACTGAACACTGTCTTGGGTTTGATTGTGGATAGGGATCAAACATATTGTATTCCTGACCGGAACATTATGGACAATGTTTTCCTCATACGTGACGTTCTCCAGCTCAGTAAATGTCATGACTCACAGTTTGGAATTGTGTCTTTGGACCAGGAAAAGGCCTTTGATAGGGTTGACCATTCCTATTTGTTTTCTACCCTGAGGGGGTTTGGTTTTGGAAATATGTTTTTGAGGTGGGTCAATCTGCTATACACTGGAGCTGAGTGTTTGGTGAAGGTGGGGGCGGGACTGAGTCGGCCAATCCCTGTACACCGGGGAATACGCCAGGGGTGTCCACTCTCGGGTCAACTGTACAGCTTGGCTATTGAGCCTTTGCTGTGCAGGTTGCGCGCTCGGCTGGGTGGTCTGGTTCTGCCGGGGCCATCAAGCTGTGGCCGCCCGATTGTCTTGTCTGCTTATGCGGATGACGTCAACGTTTTCATCACCTCCCACGGGGATGTGCAGCGTCTGGTAGACACTTTGACAGTTTATGAAAGGGCATCTTCTGCACGGGTTAATTGGGCCAAGAGTGAGGGTCTATTGGTGGGCCACTGGTCATGTCAAGGCGTCCCTCGCCTGCCCGGCGGCCTTCGGTTGGGGACGGCCGGTCTCAAAGTGTTGGGGGTTTTTCTGGGTACGGAGGCTTTTGAACGAAAGAACTGGGAGGGTGTTAAGGACAAGGTGTGTGCTCGCTTTTCTAAATGGAAATGGTTGCTACCACAGCTGTCATATAGGGGCAGGGTTCTGGTCGCGAATAATCTGGTTGCCTCGGCTCTCTGGCATAGGTTGGTGGCTTTGACACCGCCCAGGAGCCTCGTGGAGGAGATTCAGAAGACAATCGTGGACTTCTTTTGGTCTGGTCACCACTGGGTCCGTGCGCCAGTTCTCTACCTGCCTGTGGCCGAGGGGGGACAGGGCCTGGTGGACATACATTCCAAGATCGCCAGCTTCAGGCTTCGAACTGCACAACGACTCCTTTACGGATGCGGACCCTGCTGGATGGACACTGCTAAGCTGCTTTTGAGGAGAGTTGGTCGCTTGGGCTATGATAAGCAGCTCTTCCTCATGGCATCTGGGGAGGTGGACCTTATTGGACTATCTGCTTTTTACACATCCGTTTTGCATGCATGGCGAGTCTTCAACGTGGCCCGCTTCCGTGACGAGACGCCGGGCATGTGGCTGTTCGACGAACCACTGTTTTTCAATCGATTCATCGCAGCTGAGGTGCTGCAGTCTGTCAGTCTGCGGAGTTGTTTGCGGGAGGCACACGGTACCAAGCTTGGTCATCTTATGAGGATGTCGACCACATCGATGGATACACTGAGGCGGAGTGCAAAAATTACATCTGTCAGACTGCTGCAAAGGGTGGTGGAGGACGTGTGCGCCGCCCTGCCACAACCGCTTCGAGCGTATGCGATGAACCGCACTCTTTCCAATCAATGGGATGACGATACTGCGTCCACCTTTCCTGCAATTTCCATAACTCCAGCTGTGGGGGAGTGGCAGGGAGGAGAGGATCACCTACTGACCTTCAGGATTCCTCGCCTGGGCAAGTTCCAGTTTGTCGGGACAAGGGCGGTGTATCACATCTGTGTGAAGGTTCTGAATCTGCGCTCTCTGGAGGATGTCACGGAGTCGAGGTGGGCGGGTTGTTTGGGGCCAGGGGTCTCTCCAAAGGGCAGCTGGCGGTGCATGTACAAGCAACCTATTGAGAAACGCACAGCAGATCTCCAGTGGAGGATTGTGCATGGGGCAATAGCCACGAATAAATACAGGGCACACCTTGATCCGACTGTGGGGGGGGGAATGTTTGTTTTGTTCCCAAGCTGAGACCCTCGACCATTTGTTTGTCCACTGTTTTCGTTTATCTGGACTTTTTGAGATTTTGCGCGAGTGGTTTCGGGCTTTGGGTGAACGTTTCTCTTTTGGTCTGTTCATTTACGGTCCGAAGTATAAAGTGACAAGGAAGGCTGCCCACACTTTGATGAACTTCCTATCTGGGACTGCTAAGCTTGCCATCTGGCTGACGAGGAAAAATCGGGCAAGCAATGCTGGCAATTTGGATCCTGTGTCCGCTTTCAAGGTCTTGTTGAAAGTCAGACTCCGGGTGTAGTTCTCTTACTATCAAATGGTAGACAATCTGGAGGTATTCATCAATAGATGGGCTGTAGGGAATGTTTTGTGTTCAGTGGGTCAGGGGGATGAGTTATGTTTGCACTTTTGAGATGTGACACACTTGGACAAGTGATATTGGTCTTTCTGCAATTTCGAAATGTGCAATAAAGCCTTTTTTAAAAGTCAAAGTCTCTCTCTCTCTCTCTCTATATATATATATATATATATATATATGTGTGTGTGTGTGTGTGTGGACAAAATTGTTGATACCCCTCTGTTAATGAAAGAAAAACCCACAATGGTCACAGAAATAACTTGAATCTGACAAAAGTCGTAATAAATAAAAATTCTATGAAAATTAACCAATGAAAATCAGACAATGCTTTTGAATTGTGGTTCAACAGAATTATTTTAAAAAACAAACTCATGAAACAGGCCTGGACAAAAATGATGGTACCCCTAGAAAAGATTAAAAACTAGAAAAGCACTCGGAGAGCGCAGACCTCCGCCAAGCGGCACAGTTCCCCCCATACAGTGTTTGTGTGTACGTTTTCAGATTCCCTGAGCATGAAAAGATATGACTAGCAATTGGATTCACAATGATTATTTGTTTATTTGACATGGACAGTGCAATAAACAGACAATTAATGAATGACAATCAATGTGATAGTGATAGGATTAGTGGTTCAGTAGTGTAAAATGGGGCTATAAGGGACGGCGGGTTAATAAGGGACACTTTTCTGGGAAATGTTTTAAATGTAATTCTGCTTTTTTTATTTTGAGCAGGACGCTGAGTTGTGTTGTTATTTTCAAATATCCATGAATCCTTCATCAAATCTAGGCGGAAGCAAAATTAAAAAAGCAGAATTACATTTAGAAAGGTGTCCCATATTACCCCGCCGTCCCTTATAGCCCCGTTTTACGGTTGTAAAAGCATTGCCTCCTTGGCGGAGGTAATAAACTGAAGTGTTGGTGTGTCCATCTCCTCCACTGACGGATGCAGATTGGTTAGACAGGTTGCCGTGGGTTTTATATTATATTGGGGTTGCGTTCCGCGGCAAAACAGAATTTAGAATGTTCCCCGGCAGAGAGGTCGTTTTTACGCAGCGCCTATAGCTGGGCGGGGAATTTGTGGCAAATAATCGGGCGGCGGACAGGTGGCCGTGTCAGGTTTTGCAGCGTGGCGCCAAAACAGGCACGCTGGCGGGCCCAGGCCAGCAGTGTTTTCCGCGTGCTTTTGTGCCTAAAACGTTGAAGAACGCGGAGTTTGTGTTGGTCAGACACAACGACCAGCGCAATGTGCGCAGCGCCTATGGCTGGCACAGGCACGCTGGCGGGCCCAGGCCACCAGTGTTTTCCGCATTCTTTTGTGGCTAAAATGTTGAAGAAGGCGGAGTTTGTGTTGGTCAGACACGACGCCCAGCGCCCTCCATTGCGCCTGCACACATGTTGAAAATGGCCGTATGTCACAGTGTGGAAAAATGCTTTAAAAAAATCCTGTATGCAGATGGTGATGCGGATCATCCCCAAAATTTAATCAGTTCTTCCTTGTACCATTTCCAACAACGCCTGAAAGTTTCATTGAAATCCGTCCAAAAGTTTTTGAGTTATCTTGCTAACCAACAGACAAACAGACAAACACACAGACAAACCCCGGCAAAAACATTACCTCCTCTTGGCCTTTCGGCCTGGTGGAGGTAATAATGTGACCATAGGGACATGTTCAACCAAGATGTGTCCTCTAATTAACACCACAGGTGTCTACAAACTTGTAATCAGTCAGTCGGCCTATTTAAAGGGTGACAAGTAGTTACTGTGCTGTTTGGTGACATGGTGTGTACCACACTAAACATGGACCAGAGGAAGCAAAGAACCACAATTCAAAAGCATTGTCTGATTTTCATTGGTTAATTTCCATAATTTTTATTTATTATCACTTTTGTCAGATTCAAGTTATTTCTGTGACCATTGTGAGTTTTTCTTTCATTAACAGAGGGGTGCCAACAATTTTGTCCACGGCTGTATGTATGTGTGTGTATACATACATACATACATATAAACTCAAGGAGTTCAGTAGTAAGAGTGTAGGTTTTTTTTTTGTTTGTTTTTTTTTTGTTACTTATTTGTACCCGTAGGTAGACTTGGTTTGCAGTCTGGTGACAAGCCACCGGCTGCTGGTCGCTGCGTGCGCGAGCGCCCTAAACCTACATGTTTTTGGTATGCGGGAGGAAACCGGAGAAATCCCGGAGTAAACCCACGCAACACGGGGAGAACATGCAAACTCCACACAGCTCACTGTTGGTCGGGGGCTGGGATCGAACCCACGATCTCATGATCCCCGCGATCCCCCGGCCGAGGGTAAAACTGTGCTGCCACAGTGCTAAACCACTGCGCCACCGTGCAGCCCCAACCCCGTGCAGTTTTATCCACCTTATTCCTAGTCCCCATGATGCCTTGAGTGAATTATGGTAGCAACTTCGGTACAAGTTTAGAACATATGGTTGTCACTGAAACGGGACACTTTTCCTTGTTCCAAAACAATGACTTTGGCATCAGAAATGTGGGAACACGGCCTCTTGCACCTCAGAACAGTAATATAATCATACCACTTCCCATGACTATCAAGGGATGGGAAAATGACCTTAAAAAGTGGCGTCGTAGATAGTAGCTCCGTTAGTTAGAGCCACTGCTAAGATGCTAATGCTGTAAACAAATGACCCATGCTGGCAAAATGAGTCACTTTGAGGACATTTTCAAAACTGATGTAATGTTATTTCCATATTCTGTATTGAAAGACCTTCAAAATGATATTTAATTTGTAGGAAGTGCGTGAAAACTGACCCAGAAAAAGACGATTTTTTTATATTTTAGCTAGGTTGAAAACTCGTGTTTGATTGGTCGGGAGTTACGTCTCTCGCAAAAACATAGGCATTTTTAGAAAGTACGATTTCTAAGCTTTCCAATGATAGCAGGCACTCATAGGAGTTTTCCCGGGACTTTGCCGCTACCAAACAAAGAAAGAGTCGTGATTTTTGACTTCTCGTTGCCAGTACTCACAATGACGCGGTGCACATTTAGACCAGCACATCTCCATCGCAATAAAGTTGGCTGCATTTTGTTAAAATATGCTGGACATAATTAGATTTACCTTAGAGCAGACGTACACCACAACACCGTGCTTGGATGTCATCTGTCACTGTGTGGTGAGAAATCTCCATTTATCCAGTCTATTGGTACAACCACGAACACCAGCAAGTGGCAGAACTATGTCAAAACATTCAAAAAATACAAAAAATAGAAGAGCTGAAATTAGCTGCCACTTTAGTGCAAGATACGTATGTGGACTATACATTAAAATGAATTTGAAAAACTTTTAAAAACACTATTTTAAATGCCCCTGCTCCTCCACTCTGACTGATTTAACACTAGGTCAGCTGAAACTGGAAGCTCCACCCATAATTGTTCCTACAGCGGCACCCCCAGGAATAAGGTGGATAACATTAGCATCTCCAACTCAAAATATTTGCTGAAATAACATGGAAAGGAGAAAGCTGAATTTATTCAGGCCACAGGCTGCATTATTGGTTTTGTATCGGCAGATCCACTGTTATGGTGCGGCCCTCGCGGACCGCTAATGAGACACTATAGACCAGTCACTGAGTTTGCACATTTATTAAACAATGACATGAGCTACAAAATAATGAGCTTCGTGGGGCAAAACACAAATAAAGGTGAGACACAACACTTACATACAATTTAGCGAGGATAGAACCGAACGCTGGATCGAACTGGCCTCGGGCGTAGGGAAACCAGACTGACAAAGGCGAAGGTCGCAGCCCCGTGCAAACAGAGCTGCTCCCTTAAATAGGGCTGACAGACTGATCAGCTGACGAAAGGTCATCAGCTGATAGGAATCCAGCCATCCCGTGGAGCTTGGCTTCTGACAGCCGGAAGCACCGCAGAGACTCTGTCATGATAAAAGCCTGGAGGCCAAGAGGTGTGCCAGAGGAGAGAATGGAGAACTACCGCACAACCCGAGTGCAGACAGAGTCAGCACACGGACCATGACAGTTGCCAACGTTCACGAGGCGGATTCCAAACAAGATGTAACATCGAGCCCCCCCACCTGGAAGGTCAACAGGACCCCCCCGGGGAGGGAAGAGGGGGGAAAGGCTAAGGAGGGCAAGAGTCCAACCTTATCACAGAGGAAGACATTGGAAAAAACAGGCTACAATAATGAAAACCGAGTAAGGACAACAGGGGCCAAAAAATACAGGCACACACCCTGCACCCAAAAAAAAAAAAAAAAACTATGGGGAGAAGACAGAAAACTCAAATGACTGCAGACAGATCATAATAAACAGTCCAATAGTGTCACAGAAAAAAAAAATTTTCATAACCCACAGAGAAAACAAGGAGCTCAAGCACATGCAAAAAAATGCAGCATACTCCCATAATACCAGGGAGGGAGAAGAAGAAAAAAAAACAACTCATGCAATAAAGCAGTGATCAATACAATATACAGTAGTCCAGGTAACGGTCAGCCAACAGAGAAACAACCCTCAGACTACAGAGGAGGAAGAGAAAAAAAAAAAAAAAACACGCGCTAAGGAGCGGCGAAATACACCAATGACACCAGCACATCCCTAAAATTACAGCAGAGCAGAAAAAAACAAAACAAAACACAGGGATGACAGCAGGCAAAACACAATAGCATGGATGCAAATAGTTAGGGGGTCTTCCTGCGTCTAGCGTCCAAATTGCTGGCAGGGGAAAAAGGAAAAGTTTGGGCGGTCTACCCCAGTCCCAGGCCAGGAAAAACAGTACCTCTGGCGGCCGGACCAGATCGCCAAACAGAGAGTAAAGTGTGTCGGGTGGCCGACCCATAACGCCAAACGGGCGAAGCAATCTCCCAGGCAGCCGACCCGCGTCGTTCAGCCACCAGGACTGCAGGGAAGAATTCGGAGAGGGCTTCCCTGTAGAGAAGAATAGTGAGGGAAAGCCAAGCCAATAACGGGAAATTCCAGCAGCCCCAGATGGAAGGGAAAAGGGAACGGGAAAAAGGAAAGGGACCAGTCCGGCGTCGATCAGTGAAGGATTTGCAGCTCCTTCTCCAAACTCCACATGGACTGGTGCTGTGCTCCTGTTGGATCCCAAGCGGAACCGTGCAGCACCCACGATGGACCCCGATTGAGCCGGAACCACACCCATGACAGACCCCAACTGGGTCAGAGCTGCACCCACGATGGACCCCGATTGGGCCGGAACCACTCCCGTGACGGACCCCAACTGGGTCAGTGTTGCACCTGTGATGGACCCCGAATGGGCCAATGCAGCACCAGGGACGGCCTCCAAACCCGAACCCGGAACCTCCAGTACAGCGGCCAGGATGGACTCCGCACCGGTGACCCTGTGAGAAGGCTCAGGAGAAGAAAGAGAACCGGGATCAGGATAACCGGCAGTGACAGATCCCAGCAAGACAAGCTCGGATGCAGCGGACGGCTGCACCCGGCTCGTCTCCCCGAGAAACAGGCAAAAATGCTCCAGAATTGAGAGGAGAAAGACAAAATAGAGCACTTGCCTGAACTCGAGTTCTATCGCCGTCCAGGACTTCGACAATCCAGGTTCCGATGGAAGAAGGTCGTCTTCTGGTTCCCACTCGGCTACGGCGGGCTCCACAGCCGGCATGATGGTGTCCACAGTCTGGAGATTCCCTGACACTGATGTCCACGCCGAGGGGCCGCACGGCGTGGTGGCAGGGGGTCCGTGACCTGCCGGGTCGGACTGTCCCTCTGTGGAGACCCAAGGACGCTTACTTGTTGGCGCAAGCTTCAAAATGCAGTCTGCCATCCTCCTTTGCCCATGACGTGGCTGCGGGGTCGGAACCAGGTATTCCAAAGCCGCAGGTTCCTTCCTCGTCCAACGACGTAAACCTGGTGCCGAAGAACGCTCAGGCGAAGGAGACACAAAGGAAGCAGGTTCATAGTTAATTACTGCAGCAGGTGGAGGTAGCTCAGGGGTCTGTGAGCCCCGAACTCCACCCCCAGGGGTCAGACAAGGCAGTTCATCCAGTGAAGGACAAGGATGGAAATGCACTTGCCTGTTCTGCTGAGGGCCAATGGAAACTGCTGCAATGGGCTTCGATCTTCCCTTCCCCTGCTGGATGGTGACGGAGACCCCCCAGGCAGACAAGGAGGAGCTGTTTGACCAGGATTGATAGCGGGCTTTGCCAAAGCAGGATTTGTGGAGCTCACCGCAGCTGGGGAAAGCGTTGAGGAGGAAGAAGTGACAGCTGAGGTGATCCGGGCACGAGAAGCTGATGGGACAGCAGAGACAGATGACCCAGAGGGAGAGGCTGCTGGATTCTTCTCCTGCCATGACACAAGAGAAACAGCTGACTGGAAGGCAGAGTTCCTACGGCGACCTGGAACTGGATCCGGACAGGGTTCTTGCTGAGGCTTTACACAGGCTTTGTGACAACAACTACCGACAGAGGGCGAGGCGAAGGTTGGGTCGGGAAACCGCCGGTCCTGGACTGGACGGGTGACAGGAGCTGGATTCTGAGGCAAGGAGTGGGGATGCCTCACCGTCGGCCTCCTGCCGGAGTTTACCTCCAGTCCATGGGCCTCCTCCCTCGTCGGGACGGCCATATTTGGGGAAGCAGATGAGGGTTCCTTGGCCGCCTCCACGGCCGCTCTCTATCAGTTCACGCTGGGCCACAATCCATGCCACTCTCTCCTTCCCTTCCGGAAAGGAGGTAAGGTGATATTTTAACAATGTCCTCTGGGCGAGATCCAGGTGCTCGTATGCCGCGTAGGTGGGCATGAGGCAACGGGCTTCGTACAGGTAGCCATCAATCTCCTCAACCCATTCGGGGCAATAATCTCGCACAAAAGCAGACATGCTAACGGGCAAAAAGAGCACCCAGGGAAGGGGAAAAACACAAGCACCCAAGCAAACTCACGGTGACCAGCGTCTCTTTTGGCTGCGACCTACTGTTATAGTGCGGTTCTTGCGGACCGCTAATGACACACTATAGACCAGCCGATGAGTTTGCACATTTATTAAACAAGGACATGAACTACAAAATAATGAGCCTTGTGGGGCAAAACACAAATAAAGGCGAGACACAACACTTACATACAGTTTAGCGAGGATAGAACCGAACGCTGGAATGAACTGGCCTCGGGCGTAGGGAAACCAGACTGACAAAGGCGAAGGTCGCAGCCCCGTGCAAACAGAGCTGCTCCCTTAAATAGGGCTGACAGACTGATCAGCTGATGAAAGGTCATCAGCTGATAGGAATCCAGCCGTCCCGCGGAGCTTGGCTTCTGACAGCCGGAAACACCGCCGAGATGCTGTCATAATAAAAGCCTGGAGGCCAAGAGGTGCGCCAGAGGAGAGAACAGGGAACTACCGCACAACCCGAGTGCAGACAGAGTCAGCACATGGACCATGACATCCACTCTTCCATCGTCTACTTCTTTTCTGGAGGTCCGGGTCACAGAGGCAGCAGCTCAAGCAGAGAAGCCCAGACTTCCCTCTACCCAGCCACCTGCTCCATCTCTCCAGAGAGGATCCCAAGACGTTCCCAGACCAGCTGGAAGACATAGTCTCTCCAATAAGTCCTGGGTCTGCCTCGGGGTTTCCTCCCAGTGGAACGTACTGGAAACACCTCAAGTGGGAGGCGTCACGGAGGCATCCTGATCAGATGGAAAAACAACCTCAACTGACTCTTTTCAATGTGGAGGAGCAGCGGTTTTACTCTGAGCCTCTCCCAGATGACTGAGCTCCTCACCCTATCTCTAAGGGTGACTCTAGCAATCCTACGGAGAAAGCTCATTTCAGCCGCTTGTATCTATGATCTCATTCTTTCAGTCATTACCCAAAGCTCATGACCATATGTGAGGGTAGGAACGTAGATTGACCAGTAAATTGACAGCTTTGGCTTTGAGCTCAGTTACCTCTTCACCACAACAGACCGGTACAACGTCCGCATCACTGTAGATGCTGCTCCAATCCATCTGTCAATCTCTTGCTCCATTCTCCCCTCACTCGTGAATAAGACCCCGAGATACCTAAACTCCTCCACTTGAGGCAGGAGCTTGTCCCCAACCCGGAAAGCACAATCCACCTTTTTCTGGCTGAGGACCATGGACTCGGACTTGGAGGTGCTGATTCTCATCCCATTCCATGATTGTTCAGAGTACCTACCCTTTTTGGAGTCTCTGACTGGGGTGCTGGAGAGTTCTCCTCTTTGAGACTCCATTGTCCTACTGGGTGACTTCAATGCACACGTGGACAATGACAGTGAACCCTGGAGGGAGGTGATTGGGAGGAATGGCCTGCCCAATCTGAACCCTAGTGGTGTTCAGTTATTGGACTTCTGTGTCAACTACAGTTTGTCCATAACAAACACCATGTTCAAGCATAAGGGTGCCCATATGCGCACCTGGCACTAGGACACCCTAGGTCACAGGTCGATGATCGATTTTGTTATTGTGTCATTAGACCTGCGACCGTATGTCTTAGACATGGGTAAAGAGAGGTGCAGAGCTGTCAACTGAGCCGCACCTGGTGGTGAATTGGATCCAATGGCAGGGGAGTATACCATTCAGACCTGGTAGACCAAAACGTATAGTGAAGGTGTGCTGGGAACATCTGGCTGAGGCCCCTGTCCAGGAGGTCTTCAACTCCCACCTCCAGAAGAACTTCAACCACATTCTGAGGGAGTCTGGAGACATGGAGTCTGAATGGGCCAGGTTCTCCACCTCCATTGCTGAAGCGACTGCCCAGATCTGCGGCTGCAAGGTTGTCAGTGCATCTCGTCGTGGAAACCCTCGAACCAAGTGGTGAACACCACTGGTGAGGCAGGCTATTAAGCTGAAGAAGGAGTCCTATTGAGCTGAGTGGGCTTGTTGGACTTTCAAAGCAGCTGAGGTGTACCAGCAGGCCAAGTGGGTGCTGAAGCAAAAACTCTGGTGTGGGAGGAGTTTGGCTTTCGGTCGGCCTCGAAGACAACCTGGCAAACTGTTGGCAACTCAGGAGGGAGAAGCAGCTCCCTGTCCGCAGTGTATGGTAGAGATGGGGGTGCTGCTGACTTTGACTGGGGATCTCATCAGGTGGTGGGAGGAATACGTCAAGGACCTCCTCATTCCCACTGACATGCCTACCACAGACGAAGCAAGGTTTGTGGACAAAGGAGACAACTTGCCCATCACAGGGGCTGAGGTCACCAAAGTCGTTAAAAAAACTCTCTGTGGCTGGGCCCCAGGGGTGGATGAGATTCGCTCTGAGTACCTCAAGGCCCTGGATGTTGTAGGGCTGTCATGGTTGATATGCTTCTGCAACATTGCATGGAGGTCAGGGACAGTGCCTTTGGCATGGCAAACCGGAGTGGTGGTTCCTCTCTTCAAAAAAGGGGACCAGAGGATGTGCTCCCACTTTTGAGGGATCACACTCCTCAGCCTCCCTGAAAAGGTCTATACCATGGCACCAGAGAGGAGAATTTGGCTGTTGGTCGAACCTCAGATTCATGAGGAACAATGTGGTTTTCGTCCTTGCTGTGGCACATCAGACCATCACTTTACCCTCTCGAGAATCCTTGAGGGTTCGTGAGAGTTTGCCCAATTAGTTTACATGTGTTTTGTGGACTTGGAGAAGGCATTCGATCACATCCCTCGTGGTTTTTTGTGGGGGGGGTGCTTCGGGAGTATTGGGCTTGTTGTTATGAGCTATCCAGTCTCTATACGACCGTTGTGAGAGTTTGGTTCATATTGCCAACACTCGGTCGGACTCATTCCCAGTGAGAGTTGGACTCCACTAGGGCTGCCCTTTGTCACTGATCTTGTTCATAATTTTTATGGACAGGATGTCTACGCGCAGCCAGGGAATGGAGAGTATCATGCTTGGTGACCACAGGATCTCATCTCTGCTGTTTGCAGATGATGTCGTCCTGTTGGCTTCATCCAGCAATGACCTACAGGCCTTACTGGGACGGTTTGCTGCTGAGTGTGAAGGGGCTGGGATGGGAATCAGCACCTCCAAGTCCAAGTCAGTGGTCCTCAGCCGGAAAGGTATCGGCAGATATCCAAATTTAAAAATATTGGATCAGGTATAAAAAAGCTGTATTGTTACTTCTCTAGTTTCTACAGGCCTGTTTGGCCTGGGATTAAAACTAGTTTCTACTGTGTTCTGCTTTCCCTCTAATAAGAGTCACTGTTATATTTCTGCCATTTCACGAAAATGTGACTAATCTGAGCTCATGAACGTGGCCCCTCTTTCTTTCTAGTCCTTTAGATGCATTCATAGCTAATCCACAGCAAGCAACCTGCTGAAATAAACAAAACTCATACAGATGCAGAAGTCTAAAATGCTGCAACTTAAGAAAATGGACTGTGGTGAAAATCTGACAGCTCTCCAGGTTCTCAGCAAAATCTGCTGCAGAGGGATGAAGTGTTATAGTGATGGTGCTTGCTATTTTATCAAAGTAAAAATGATGAAGAAGCATCTATATTTTAACCCTTTCAGATTTTATTGGCTACACTCCCTTCTTTGTCAGCCAATCAGAGCCATGGCTCAGTCACTGCTTGATGACATGCTATGAAAAGTTGCTGTTTTTAACATGACAGATAATACTCTGTGGAACATGTAACTGTGAACACATTAAGGATACCTGTTGGTGAACTGCTTCCATTTGTCTTTAATGCCGAGTCCAAAGAAGTCCTTCAGTGTGTTTGTCTTTTATTTGGGTGGTGACTATAAACAGGAGGCTGAGTAATAACAATAACTGTTTTCCATCAGGACATCATCACGCTTGTCAGTTTCAGTGTTGCTTTAAATCCATGTTCAGTGCTGTGGTAACTTGTGTAAATCCTGATTGTGATTAAATTTAAATAATGATTAACAGAATATCTGTAATGTGTCATTTTTTGGTCACAGCTTCAGTCTGTGTACACCCTGGTGGAAGGAGGATGAATTCACCATGACCAAAGAGTGCATGGAATAATATTCATCCTGCTGTTATCCCTCAGTCTTACAATCCCCATCCATCTATAATCTTCAGATTTTTGCTAAACTGAATGCCTGGTGCCAATCTCAGATGACACTGGGGGAGAGGTGGATCTTTTGGACTGGTGGTGGAGAACCAGAGCACGTACAAGGACAATATCCAAACTGCATAGAAGAAGTTCTGTGTTGACTGGATGGTGGAGCGGCCATCCAGACAGTAGGTGAGCGCGCTCTCCACTGAGCAGCAGTAGAAGGCCAGCAGCAGCTTCTGGTCCAGGTTGTTCTTCCTCAGGACATGGAGGAAGTGCAGCCTCTGCTGGGCTTTCTTCACCCAATAAAGTTGGCTTCTTCTTCTTTTCCTCCTAAATCTGCAGTGGTTTTTTTTTTTCTTAAAAAAAAAAAAAAATCTCATTAATTTGCGACTTTTTCCTCAAAAATTTGTGATTTTTTTTCTCATGAATTTGCAACTTTTTTCCTGTAAATTTTCAACTTTTTTCCATAAATTTGCTACTTTTTTAAGTAAAATGTGAATTTTTTTATCAAAAATTTGCTATTTATATAGTAATTATATAGTAAAAAATAGTAATAGTAATTAGTGACTTTTTATTTTAAATTGACATCTTTTTATCATATCTTTGCACCTTCATTCACACAAATTTGTACCTAATTTCCATTTATACATTTGTAGCTTATTGTTGTAAGATGTGCGTAATGCAGGTGTTTAGATAGGACAGCTCAGTGCGTGAACGTGAGTGAGTGCGTGCGCGCAGCCGAGGCGCGCCCCAGGGGTGTGTGGAATGGCTCCGACGAGTGAACGGTGTGTATGATTTTGGGCGGATGAGAGACAGAGAGCGAGGCGACCGGAGCAGGTAGAAATCATTGCTATCAACAGTGCAGTCTGTGAATAAAGCCCCAACGCTTCAGCGAAACGGCCTGTGCCTCTGTGTACCACCATATCTCCTGCTTAACAAGAGTGAGGTTTTACTCGGGAGTTGACCCCGGAGGAGGAAAAGCGCCTCCGGCCCTGGAGAAGACAGATCTCCCCTGCGTCCCCCAACCACGGTTAGGAGACCAGAAGCAGGAACGGTTAACATTATGCTAAATTGGTGAATAAGCCCCGCCCCCTTGTTATATAATAATAAATCAGCTACTGGGTGTAGCCCTATAAATCTGTTCAGTTAACATTACTGCATCAATGCTTTTCTGCAGTCTAAAGGTCCATTAAGACGTTTCTCAGAGAGATGTTAATTATTAGAGCAAAATTAAATTAAAGGTCCATGAGAACACAGAGAAATAAATAAAAAGCTCAGGTTATTTTTCTTGGATTCACTTTTTTTTTTTAAAGTAAATTTCTCACATCTCTTAGATTTTCATTTATTTATTTTCTTTGTTTCATGTAAATATTCAGACTTTTCACATGAATTTTAGACTGTTTTATAATCAATTTCAGGTTAATTTTGTGTAAATTTTCATCTTCTCTCACATGAATTTAAAAGATTTTAATATAATTTTTCCTCCCAAATGTCAAATGTAGTCAGTGTGAAATGTTAAGGTCGTCATCTTATCTGGTGATTTTCTCCTGGTCTTAACTCAGGGTGAAGCTCCATTCTGGTCCATCCAGTGTTTGTTGGTGTTTGTTGAGGCTGCTTGTATGGACTGGGAAACTGCAGAGGAATTGACCTTTGATGTCAGTAAAGTTGTGTGAATGTGAAGACAGCTGAATGGGTCTGATTTAAACATGCAGATGCAGTAAAGTGTTCAGCCTGTTCAGCCACAGAGAGATCGTCATCACAACAAACCAAGAACCAGACTTCTTCTTCTTCTACTTTTAGATTTGAATGGCGGTTGGCAGCCAGCTTACAGGTGCATTACTGCCACATACTTCACTCTACTCTTTGTATCAGGAGATCTTACAAGGAATGCTGAACAACCAGACTTACCTGTGAGAGCAGACACACCTACACAGGTGGGTACTGGTCACATGATTTCCCGTAAATGGAGGAATGGGGAGTGGGGTGGGAAGGTGAGGCAGGATCAGGTGATCCAAGTAGAACAGCAGAAGAAGGAGCAAAGTGTGGACTCATGTCAGCGCTGAGAGCAGAAGGCTGAAAACTGAATCAGGTGAGTGTTAACCAACATTGTGATGATTTTACTGTCAGAGTCTCTGAGTCTCTTTTGTCCCTGTGGACTGGAGAGGGAAGAAGAAGAGTCCCAAGTCAACACTTGGATTCTCTTCAGGAGGCTTTGACTTTACTAGACAGCTGCTAAGAAGAGGGATTTGTTCTCTAATCGTTTTGTCTGGGTAGATAAAGTGGTAAATTGAAAAGAAAATTCTAGTGTGGCTGGAAAATGTTCATTTAAAAGCTGCAGTTTTGTCTGCTTTTCTTAAACTGCGTAGTTAGGGTTTAGTCACTTCCTGTTGACTTTTTGTTCCTGTTCTCTTTGTTCCCCTTTGCTTGTCCTTTTTGCTGGTTGTTAATTCTGGATTTCTATATCGAGTGATTGCAGCTAGGGCTGTGCGATATCACAATATATACTGGATAACGATATAACCAATTACAAGAGAACAACGAGAATGATATAAGATGGTGACGAGAGGCTGGAACTGTGAACTGGTGTGGCACAACCGGGTTGTGAATAGACAGGAGATGCAGAGCAGGCAGCGGAAGGTGATAAAACAGGGAGTGAACTAGGAGGAATGGAGTTAGGAAGCGGGAAAGAGGAAGTTTGGAGTTCAGTGGAGTCTAAAAGAAGCAAACGTAAAGAAAAGCAGTCAAGAGCGTTATCAAGTGCTGATGAATCAGAAGATGAACAATCCCGGAATAAACAGGAGTGTAAAGTGATCATTAAACTGACTCAGGAAGGGGCATCATTTCCTGAGTGGAACCCAATTAAAAGTTCACAAATGCAATTAATAATGTGACGTTGGGAAGGTTCACACAAGAAAGGAGAGATGACTGTGACAAGAACAGGCTTTATTTAACACACCCACTCAACACAGACAGGAGGGGAAGTCATTCACACAGACCCCCGTCTCACTGAGGGTGACACAAACACATGATCAGTCACTGCTCTGACTCTTTTTATAACACTGATGTGTCATTATTACACAGTTATAATGACACAGCAATGACATTTAGAACACACGGATAATAACACTCTTTGAATCCTCCGCGACCAACGCATGCCGGGAGAATCCCCGCCCCCTTAACACAGCTCCAACGTTACACTGTCCCCCCCTGGACTGGTTTCTGTAGCCAGAATAATAAAAGTACAGTTCAAAAGTCCAACACAAATCCGTCCAGGTGTCGGGGTGGCCTGCGTTGTCATCGACCAGCACGTACGGGCCCACTAGTGTTCATCTGTGCCTTGGTCAGAGTATCTG
Organism: Pholidichthys leucotaenia; assembly: GCA_020510985.1. Lineage (NCBI taxonomy): Eukaryota > Metazoa > Chordata > Actinopteri > Cichliformes > Pholidichthyidae > Pholidichthys > Pholidichthys leucotaenia. The sequence goes on along the minus strand of CM035850.1, from coordinate 147,929,688 downwards.
GTTGGGATGAAGGCCCCGGCTTGACCACCCACGGGGCGGATGGCTGGTACGAGGCGAGACGGTCAAGGTGGAGTACCACGACCCTGTCTCTTTTCTGCAGCCTCACCCTGTACACCACATCCGACAGTCTCTGTAGGACCACACACGGTCCCGATCAATGGCTTGCCAGTTTTAGTGACAGTCCCCTTTTTCGCTCCGGGCAGAAAACCCAGACTCGATCTCCTGGTGCAAAATCCCTCCCCTGGCAGCGGGAGTCATACAGTATGCCCGCTTCTGCCGGCTCCCCACCGCCTCCAGGGCCTCCCGAGCCAGTCTGTGCACCAGGTGGAGACGTTCCTTCAAGCAAAACAAATAATCCAACCCCGGTTTGCCCTCCACCTCTGGCTCCATTGGCGGGGGGGGGGGATACTAAATCCACTGGTGTGCACAGCTCACATCCAAACATCAGCGCTGCAGGAGTGCACCAGGTGGATTCCTATGCTGCCGTCCGGTACGCCCACAGAACAAAGGGCAGATGCAGGTCCCAGTCTTGCTGTAGCTGGTCCACTAGGAGAGCGAGCTGGGTGGTGAGGGTCCAGTTGAACTGTTTGACCAGGCAGTCACTCTGTGGATGCAGCGGGGTGATCCGGATCTTCCGGATGCCCAGCCACTTGCAGACCTCCCCGAAGACCTCTGCCTCAAAGTTCCGACCTTGATCACTGTGCAGCTCCTCTGGTGCGCCAAACCGACAAACCATCTCGTCCACCAGTTTTGATGCTGTGGTGGCGGTGCTCTGATCAGGGACCGCGTAGGCCTCTGGCCATTTGGTGAAATAATCCATTGCGACAAGCACGTAGCGGTTCCCCTGGTCCGTGGTCGGGAAAGGGCCCAGAATGTCCACTCCTACCCGCTCCATCAGTGCTCCCACCTGGTACTGCTGCAAGGGGGCTTGGGATTGCTGACTCGGCCCCTTCTGAGCCATGCAGGTGTCGCAGCAATGGACATGGAGCTCGACATCCTGGTGATATCCGGGCCAGTAGAACCGGGCTCGAAGACGCTGCAGAGTCTTCGTCACCCCGAAGTGGCCCGCCCCCACCGCCCCATGGACCAGCTGGAGTACATTGGGCCGGAGCTGCTGGGGAACCAGCAGCTGCCAGATGTGATGCTGCCCAGCTGGAGTCTACCACTGCCGATACACAATGCCCTCATGGCAGCGGAAATTGACCCACTGGGAGTGTAGGGCCCTGGTCTCTGGGTCCAGCGCAGACACAGCCTCCCAGGCGGGCCGCTGGGCCGCGTCCAGCCACTGCCGAACCCGGGAAATGACCGGATCTCTGTCCTGCTCGCTCTGCAGCTGCTGCGCGCTGAGGGCCTCTGTGATGTCATCGCTGGGGAGAGCTGCCTGATTATCCAAGGAGGAGCTGTGTGCCGCTGTGTTATTCCTGCTCACAGCGGTCTGGAGAGCAGCAGCCCGTGGGACAGCTTGGTCTCGATTCTCTGCAGCCTGGCAGTGCCAACTGCCCTCCGTAGCACAGGGACGCCGAAGCAACACATCAGCATTGGCATGGAGGCAGCCTACCTGATGCATAATCAGAAAATCATAATCCTGCAGTGCCTCCAGCCATCTCGCCAACTGTGCATCCGGCTCTTTAAAGGTCAGCAGCCAGGTCAGGGAAGCATGATCCGTCCTGAGCTGGGAATCCCCCCCCCCCCCGTACACATACGGGCAAAAATGGCAAAGCCCCTGGATGACAGTCAACAGCTCTCTGCCAGTAACCCAATAATTCTTTTCAGCTCTGCTGAGAATGCGGCTGAAAAAAGCAACTGCCTGCTCTCCGTGTTCTCCCTCCTGGGATAACACCGCCCTGATGCCCTGGTTGCTGCGTCCGTGTCCACGATGAAAGGGCGGTTTGGGTCGGGATACTGCAGGATGGGGGCTCCGATGCGCGCTGAGCAAAGCTGGGAAAAAGCAGCAGCACAGCTCTCACTCCACTGAAACGCACAGCCCTTCTGTGTCAGCTGATGCAGCGGGCTGGCGATGGTGGCGAAGTCTTTCACAAATTTCCTATAATAGGAGGCCAGTCCGAGAAAACTCCGTAGCTCTCCCACATCCCGCGGCACTGGCCAGCTTTTCACCGCTGCCACTTTCTCTGGATCGGTGGCAACTCCTGCTGCACAGCCCCGATGTTACACTAAGTTACTTGGAGAAGTTTTTAAATGCAAGAAATCTTCGTAGTAGTTTGTTACTAGTTACACGTAAAGATAGTGTTCAACAAGGACAAGCAATCAGAGTCAATAAGATGGTGGGGGAAAATTTGCAGTGTTCAATACTGGAAGGAAATAAGGGAATGAGAGGAGTGATATCGGGCATTTCAACGGCTGTCTTGAATGATGAAATAATGAAAAACTTAACTGGAGCAAAAGTGACAGAGGTACAAAGACTGAAAACTAATAGAAAATGGCGAAAAATGTAATAGTCTGTCGATAATGTTAAAAATTTGATGAAACAAGACTGCCAAGTAAGGTGTGTATTGGCTACATGAACTATGAAGTCAGACTTTACGTTCCTCCTCCACTCAGAAGTTTCAAATATCAGAACTTGGTCATGTAGCAGTGATATGCAAAGGTAGACAATGATGTGCCAGATGCTCCGGTGAACATGAATATAGCAAGTGTGAAAGAGGAGCCAAATTAAAGTGCCGTAACTGCGGTGGTGAACACAGCTCTGCATATCGAGGCTGTGAAGCCAGCAAAAGAGCAGCAAAAATTCAGCAGATAAAAGTCTTCCATGGATTATCACATGCAGAAGCTGCAAAAAAGGTGCCAGCTAAAAAAGTGGGAGTGAACTCTAACAGGGAAAGTGTGCAGGATTGCAGTGCATGTAGTAGAGTTAAGAAAGATACTCTGGCTATGAAGGAAAATAATTTCGTCTTATTTGTGGTAACTGCTTGTGTGATTGTGGTAACTGAAACTTAAATGTTTCAGATCATCAAACAAATTTAAATATTAGACAAAACTGACACAAGTAAACACAAAAGCTCCTTAACTTAGCTCCTGTATTCCCCATCAGAGAATCATTGTCTGCTCCCTCCAAAGTAAATAAAAATATAATGTATAAGCATCCCAAAGTGATTAAACAAAAAGTTGGTAAAACTCAAATTAAACATGAAGCCTCTAAATTGAATGATTTGGCCTCTGTATCAGGTCAGGCATTGGCTTGCTTGCTACTGGATAACCATGACAACCGGTACTACCTGTCTCATGGGTCGGGCCGTTAGCAACTCAGCTGGCATCCCCGCACCTTCCGAGGACATGGAGGATGAAACAGGGCATCCTGGCAGAACTAAAAACAATATCTGCTACAGGTCTGTGGTGGACCACTCCCAGTTACACGGGGTGAGACTGGACATCCTGGCAGATAAACACATCTGTCACAAGGTCTGTGGTGTACTGTGCCAGTCGGTGCATTGTGACATGCACTACACAAAGAGCAAAGATAAACAAACCTATCATCTGGTTAGTCACTGCAACAGATACTGGAGTCAGTTTGTCTTGGCTTGTCCTTGCCACTGATAATACTTTTATCTGCCAAGAATGTGCTGCTAGTCCAGCAAAAGCTAGCAGTACTCAAATACTTTGCAAGCAGTTTCATGAAATGGTCAATCACAAAGCAACTCATACCGGCTCGGACGTCGCCCGGGCTTACAAGGTTCGTGCTGATCTGTTCACACTCCGACAGGCAGCGAAAAGTAAGCTAAGAGCAGGAAGACAAAAGAAGAGGAAAACAGCAGCCTTGTGTGTAGCAGAATGGAATGTACGCACTCTGTTGGACAGAACAACATCACAGCGCCCAGAAAGACAGACCGCGCTTGTGGCCCTGGAAATGAACAGGTACAACGTAGACATAGCTGCACTTAGTGAAACAAGATTGCCTGGATATGACAGCTTGGAAGACCATGGGTGTTACATGTGGCTCTGGGAAGCCACACAATGAGAGCCAGGGGCGAGCCGGTGAGTTGTGATGTTTTATTATAAAAGGGAACAGGGGATAAGGGACATGGCCTTGTAGGCCAAAAGCACAGGTTCTCATACAGATTGACACTCACGGGTGATACAGCGAGATGGGTAGAGAGCTGGAATCGGGCATAGGGATTCCAGAACACCAACATACACAGCAGATAACACTCCCAAGTAATACGGTGAGATGAGTAGAGACTGGCACCGGACATAGGGGCCCCAAAGTACAAATACTCAAACCGAAACACTCACAAGTTCGAACTCAGGATGAGATGAAAGCTGACGCCAGACGTAGGGGTTTCAGCCAACAGTGCTTTAAGTCGCAGCCCCGAATGAACGAAGCTGCTCCTTTTTATCCTCATTGGCAGCGCCTCAGCTGATAAGGATTAATTGGGCCCCAGCCGTCCCGTAACACTGACAGCTGGGAGCCTGCTGAGACGCTGCCCAATGAGAGACAGGGATGAGAAGGGGCATGGTCTGAACACCGGGACCTGGCATCTCATCCCATGGTGACAGAGCCTCCCCCTCACGGTCGGGCTCCGAACGACCCGAAACATCCCCACCACCACCACCACCACCACCACCTAGGGTGGGCTGAAGGGAGGCAGGACCGGAGGGAGAGTAGCAGGGAGAAAGAAAAGAAAAGACAAATAGACCATGAACAAATAGAGTGCAAGGGCAGACAAAAAAAAAAAAAAAAACAAATACAACACTCTATATCCCATAGAAAATAATTAAACCAGGACACAGATAGGGAGAATACTAAGTATGGTTACAGATAAAACCCACTACACAAAAACACACAAATGACGTGTAGATCGGGGCAAAGAAAGAGAAACAAAACCCACCAAAAAAGGTGACAGGAACGAATAAAGCAATTACAGAGTACGGTTAAGGGGGAACAAAACACATTACTCCATAATGCAACGCTACTCAATAACACCCCAAATACTGTTTAAATCAGGGCTAGGAAGGAAAACAAAACCCACCAAAAAGGTGACAGGAACGAATAAAGCAGTTACAGAGTACGGTTAAGGGGGAACAAAACACATTACTCCATACAATAACACACAGTCAATGTTTAAGTCGGGGCTAGGGCAAGCCCCCCACGAAGATAACAGGAAAAGATGGGGTGATCACAGAGTATGGTTGAAAAGGGAACCAAACACATTACTCCATAATGCACCGACGAGGCTAAAAATAGGATAAGGATGATGAAAATGCTAAGTACGGATAACAGGAAAAACACAATACCCGGCGCAATATATAAAAGAGGGTCACCTAGAGGAATAAAGGTGACAGGATAGGAACAGGATAACGATGAAGAAAAATGCTGAGTACGGTTAACAAAAAACACAATACACAGCTCTAAAAATATATATTCCCCTAAAGGACAAAGAAACTACACCCGAGTGACCTTAATAATAACAAAAAGGTAAGCGACACCCGAGGAGACGGCAGGCAGAGTCCAAAAAGGCCGGGATTGTTCCAGTGGTCTCCCCGCCCATTGTCCAGTTGGTGAGCCGGGGAAAAGGAATGTTCGGACGGCCAACTCCAGACCCAGGTCCCAAGAAACACGTCCACCGGTAGCTGTGCCAGGCCACCCAGAAGCGAACAAAGTTCGTCAGGGGGGGTTGGACCAGATCGCCGAACCGAAAGTCTTGCGGGTCGAGCAGCCGACCCGCATCACTCAACCACCAGGACCGTAGAGACGGGCGAGGGGTCAAAGTGGACCCCGGTGGAAGAGGCTCAGGGGAGAGCCGATGACGAGGCAGACGAGCGTCAGGCCGCAGGGAGACAGCCACCTCCTCACCGGACCTGGACAACGCTGGTGCAGCACCCACGTCGGACCCCGACTGGGCCTTAGGTGAACCCACGTCGGACACCGCTGGGGCAGCACCAACGTCGGACCCCGATTGGGTCTCGGGCGAACCCACGTCGGACACCGCTGGAGCAGCACCCACGACGGACCCCGACTGGGTCGGCACCGCACCAGAACTGACCTCCAATGTTGAACCTGGACCCTCCAGCACCACGAGGAACGGCAACTCCTCGCCGGCGACCCTGGAAGAAGGCTCAGGAGAGAAAACAGAACCAGGATCGGGGTCACTGGCAGCGCCAGAACCCGGCGAGATGAGCTCGGACGCAGCGGGCAGCTGCACCCGGCTCATCTCCCCTAGAGACAGGCTAAAGTGCTCAAAAATATGTAGGGAAAAAGGAAAGGAGAGCACTCGCCTGATCTCGGGTTCTGACGCCGTTCAGGACTGCGAAGATCCAGGATCCGTCGTCAGGAGGTTGTTGTCAGGCTCCCACAAAGTTGCGTCGGGCCCCGCAGCCGGCACGATGGTCAGCGCAGCTTGAGGCTCCTCCAGCGCTGGTAACCACGCTGACGGTCCACGCGGCGTGATGGTAGGAGAACCTCGTCCCGCTGGACCGAACTGCACCTCCGTGGAGACCCGGGGACGCTTGGTCGTCGGCACAGACTCCACGTAGCAGTCAGTCTTCCTCCTCCGTCCACAACGTAGCTGCGGAACCGCAGGCCCTCTCCTCGTACCACGATGTTGACCCGAGGCCGGGGACCGCTCGGCGGAGAGAGACACAGAGGATGCAGGATTAAGGACACAGGTTACAGCAGGTGGTGGGAGTTCAGGGAGCTGTGGACCCAGAACTCCACCTCCAGGAGTACGACAGAGCAAATCACAAAATTGATGTAAACAAACTGGGACTTGCCTGTCTCCTGGAGGCTGGATGGCGCCTGCTGCGGTGGACATTGCTTCTTCCTCTCCCCGCCGGGCGATAACGGAGGATCCCCTGGGGAGTCATCTGGGGACCGCTCGCATTGTCTCCAGGAGAGGGCTCACCAGGCCGGGATTCCAGGCACACACAGCAGTCGGGAAGCGCGTCGAGGAGGAGAGGGTGACAGCCGGGGTGAGCCAGCCCGAATGCCCTGGAGTGACAGCGGGGGAAAGAGGCTCAGGGAACGAAGCTGTGAAATCTCCATGCTGACGAGATGAAGAGGTGACAGCTGCGTGGGGGGAAAGGTCCTGGCGACAGCCCAGAACAGGATCCGGACGGGGTTCATGCTGAGTAGACTTGGCGATGTGATGACGGCTATTCCCAGGGGACGAAGCGAGGGGGGGACCCAGGAATCGCTGCTCCTGAGCAGAGACCGAGGCGAGGAAGGCGTTGAACTCGGGAAAGCTACGTAGCCCTGGACTCCTCTCCACCAATCTCACCACCGCCGCCACATGCCTGCTGGTGGTAAATGGGTGCACAGCAGAGCTCGCAACAGCCACTTGGTCCCGGACTCTAACAGCTGTCAGCTGCAGCTCCGTCGGGGGAATCCCGAGTGACGTTGTGCAGAACGGGGGAAGCCCTCTGGGTGGCGCGAACGCCTGGGCTGGAGTGGAAGCAGGAACGGGATCCCGAAGCGGGGGGCGATGTCTCATCCACTTCGGCTTCCTGCCGGGATTTCCTTCCAACCCACGGAGCTCCTCTCGCTGAGCAGCCATGGCGTCAATCCTGGCACAGACCTCGAGATGGAGTGGAAGGCGAAGGTGACTGTCCAGGAGATTCCCAGCACGGCCCAGATGCCAGCGTCTCGTGTTGGAGGCGTCGAGCAGGATGGCGGTGAAGAGCGTTCCGTCGACAACCCCCGAGATGGACCTCAGCTCGTCGCCCTGGCGTCGAACGTGACTCCTGGGAGACGGTATGCTAACAGCGCTGACACCCGGACCGGAAGGTACAAGTCCACACCAACTCACGGCCGCCGGCAACTCGTCGGGCTGTGACTTACTGTTACGTGTGGCTCTGGGAAGCCACACAATGAGAGCCAGGGGCGAGCCGGTGAGTTGTGATGTTTTATTATAAAAGGGAACAGGGGATAAGGGACACGGCCTTGTAGGCCAAAAGCACAGGTTCTCATACAGAGTGACACTCACGGGTGATACAGCGAGATGAGTAGAGAGCTGGAATCGGGCGTAGGGATTCCAGAACACCAACATACACAGCAGATAACACTCCCAAGTAATACGGTGAGATGAGTAGAGACTGGCACCGGACATAGGGGTCCCAAAGTACAAATACTCAAACCGAAACACTCACAAGTTCGAACACAGGATGAGATGAAAGCTGACGCCAAACATAGGGGTTTCAGCCAACAGTGCTTTAAGTCGCAGCTCCGAATGAACGAAGCTGCTCCTTTTTATCCTCATTGGTAGCGACTCAGCTGATGAGGATTAATTGGGCCCCAGCCGTCCCGTAACACTGACAGCTGGGAGCCTGCTGAGACGCTGCCCAATGAGAGGCAGGGATGAGAAGGGGCATGGTCTGAGCGCCGGGACCTGGCATCTCATCCCATGATGACAATGGGTACATCTTCTTTTGGAGTGGGAGATCAACTCAAGAAAGGAGAGAAGCAGGAGTGGGCTTTGCGGTTAGAAAGGAGATAGCAGCAATGCTTGATAAGGAACCGGTGCCAATCAACGACAGGATAATGACTATGAGACTCCCACTACAGCGGAAGATGTATGCCACACTCATCAGTGGATATGCCCCAACAATGACCAACACAGAGGAGATGAAGGAAGAGTTCTACAGTGATTTACGTGAGACTATCAGGCATGTACTGCCTGATGAAAGGCTGATAACTCGTTGGAGATTTTAATGCCAGAGTTGATTTGGACACTGAGAAATGGAAAGGAGTGCTAGGCAGTCATGGAGTGGGCAAGTGCAATGCTAATGGAGAACTTCTACTTGTACTATGTTCAGAATACAACCTTGTGATAAAAAACACTCTATTTAAGCACAAGGACACACACAAGAAGACATTGATGTCATAACCTTGGACTCAGGGAACACACGCACACGGGCTCGGGAAGATTTAATGCTTTTATTAACAACTAAAGGTGTATGAGTGCGTGGGTGGGAATGGAGATGTGGTGTGGGAGGACATTGTGCATAGTGGGTGGAACAGCTCGCCGTTCGACCAGGTAACCCTAAGGGGAGAGCAGAGCAGGAGGTTAGTTGTAGCCGACCACACCGTGGGAATAATTTATTACGTTTGCTCACGTGCAGAGGGACGAGTGGCTGGCATTGGCTTGACAGCTGTGTCCTGGAAGACAGCGCGGCTGTGCGCCCTTGATGCGTCGGAGCCATGCAGGCGGAGATGAGGCAAGGAGAGGGAAAAGCCGCCACCTGGGAATCCACCTGTGCACAGGGGAAGGACTGGAGAGAAGGAAAGGGTATGAAGAGTAGCTTACTTGCAGGGTGCGCTGTCGGTAGAGACCGGATCAGTCGCCGTGTTGAGGAGTAGATGCGAAGACGACTCCAGGCCAAAGCAGAGGGGTAGATATAGCTTATCGTCGATGAGGCGCAGGTGTGCGCGCAGCTGGTAATGATGACCGGCGAGAGCGAGGTGTAACAGTACTCCCCCCCGAGCAGCACCTCCTGGCGCTGGCTTACCTGGGTGCGTCCGATGGAACTCCATGATGAGACTGTTGTCCAGCACCCAGGACAGTGGCACCCAGGACCTGTGCTCCGGGCCATATCCCTCCCAGTCCACCAGGTACTGGAGACCACGGCCACAGCGGCGGACATCCAGGATGGCCGTGACACTCCAAGCAGGATCTCCATCGAGCAACCTGGGGGGAGGAGGGGTCTTGGGAGGAGGACAGAGAGGGTCAGACAGCACAGGTTTAACACGAGACACATGGAAGGTAGGATGGACCCGGAGGGAGGGGGGAAGAGCCAAGCGCACAGCCACCGGGTTAATGATCTTGGTGATGGTATACGGCCCCATGGAACGTTGCGCCAGCTTCCTCTTCTCCGCCTTCAACTTGATGTCTTTGGTTAACAGCCAAACGCGCTGACCCACCTGGTATTCGGGAGCGGCCCTCCTGTGGCGATTGGCGAAGCGAGAGTTGTGCTCCACCGTGCATAACAGAGCCTGGCGCATACTAGTCCAAATGCGCCTTCAGCGCCTTACATGAGCCTGGACCGATGGAACCGCCACCTCCTTCTCTTCCTCCGGGAACAGCGGTGGATTGTACCCCAAGGATGCCCTGAAAGGGGACATGCCGGTGGCCGAGGAAAGGGTGGAGTTGTGGGCGTACTCGACCCAGGGTAGGCAGGTGCTCCAGGAGGATGGATTGGACGAGGTGATGCAGCGCAGGGTTGCCTCCAACTCCTGGTTCGTGCGCTCACACTGGCCGTTGGTCTGGGGGTGGGGACCAGAGGACATGCTCACCGTGGTCCCCAGCACATTGCAGAAGGCGCCCCACACCTTGGAAACAAACTGGGGTCCCCGATCCGAGACCACGTCCAACGGGATCCCATGCAGCCTAACCACATGCTGAGTCAGCAGCTTGGCCATCTCCCGCGCCGAGGGGAGCCCACGGAGAGGCACAAAGTGGGCCGCCTTGGAGAACCGGTCGACAATGGTCAAGATGGTGTCGTAAGAATTAGACTTAGGGAGGCCGGTAACAAAATCCAAGGCCACATGGGACCATGGTCTCCCGGGAACTGGTAACGGGTGGAGGAAACCCGCTGGAGGGGAAGTGGAGGTCTTACCCACGGCGCACTGAGGACAGGCACGGACATAATTGGAGGCGTCACCTCTGAGACCCGGCCACCAGAAAGACCGCTGAATAAGCTCCACCAGCCGAGAGGTACCAGGATGGCAAGCGAACTTGGACGTGTGGGCCCAATGGATGACGTCACCCCGAACCGACGACTGGATGAACAACCTTCCGACTGGACCGCTGCCAGGATCAGGCTCCGCCTCCTGTGCCCTTCGGACCTTGGCCTTTATTCCCCATGCAACAGCCCCCACAATACATGAGGATGGAAGGATGGTATGTTCACGGTCCGCCGGTTCCTCGGGTTCAAACTGCCTGGAGAGCGCGTCTGGTTTGCCATTCTTGTATCCAGGCTGGTAGGTGATGGTGAACCTGAAGCGACCAAAAAACAGTGACCAACGCGCCTGGCGGGCATTCAGGCGCTTGGCCGTCCTCAGGTACTCCAGGTTTTTGTGGTCGGTCCAGACCATGAACGGCTGAGAAGCCCCCTCCAGCCAATGGCGCCACTCCTGAAGAGCCAGCTTCACCGCTAGTAGCTCCCAATCCCCGATGTCATAGTTCCATTCAGCGGGGGAGAGGCGACGAGAGAAGAAGGCGCTGGGGCGTACCTGCCCATCCACTGGCGAGCGCTGGAAAAGCACTGCTCCCACCCCTGTGTCGGATGCGTCCACCTCGACCAAGCACTGGAGGGCGGGGTCCACCTGGGTCAGGACCCGGGAGGAAGCAAACTCCGTCTTCAGGGCCCTGAAGGCTGAGGCAGCCTCTTCGTTCCACCTGAATGGCACCTTGGGGGAGGTGAAGCAGGTCAGGGGGCGGAGATGGTGCTGTACTTGGGTACAAAGCGGCGGTAGAAGTTAGCAAAGCCTAGGAACTGTTGCACCTGCTTCCTGGAAGAGGGGGTAGGCCACTCCACCACCGCTTTGACCTTAGCTGGGTCGGGGAGGACCTGATTATGAGCAATTACAAACCCCAAAAAGGAAGTCTGGTTGGTGAAAAATTCACACTTCTCCGCCTTTACATACAGCCTGTTCTCCAGGAGGCGCTGAAGGACCCGCCTCACGTGGACCTGGTGTTCCTCTCTGGACCGGGAGAAGATTAGAATGTCGTCCAGGTACACAAACACGAAGACCCCCAGGAAGTCCCAAAGAACATCGTTGATTAGCCGTTGGAAGATGGCCGGCGCGTTGGTAAGCCCAAACGGCATAACCAGGTACTCGAAGTGGCCGCTGGGCGTCCGGAAACCCGTCTTCCATTCATCGCCCTCCCGGATCCGTACAAGGTGGTAGGCACTGCGCAGGTCGAGCTTGGTGAACCAAGTGGCCCCCTGGAGGGAGTTGAAGGCCGAGTCCATCAGGGGCAGGGTGTACTTATCTCTGATGGTGATGTCATTCAGCGCCCGGAAGTCGATACACGGGCGCAGGGACCCGTCCTTCTTCCCCACAAAGAAGAACCCAGCTCCAAACGGGGACGAGGATGATCGAATAATGCCTGCGCTGAGCGACTCCTTGATGTAAACGTCCATGGCCTCACGCTCCAGGGCAGACAAGCTGTAGAGGCGGCCAGATGGTAACGGCGCCCCCGGGCGGAGGTTTATGGCGCAGTCGTAGGGACGGTGGGGGGGGTGGGGGGATAGACAGTGCTTTAGACTTACTGAACACCTGTCCAAGATCATGGAACTCAGGAGGCACCAAGGATAGGTCTGGGGGCGGTGAGTCAGGCATCGGGTGCGGCACCGAGGGGGCGCAGGCGGCAGACTGGAGACAGGAGCTCATACAGAAAGTGCTCCAGGAGAGGACGCTGTCAGACTGCCAGTCTAGGACGGGGTTGTGGAGCTGCAGCCAGGGATAACCCAGGATGATAGGAGAGGACGAGGTGGGTAGTACGATCAGGCTGAGGTCCTCCCTGTGATTGCCGGAGATGATCACCGGGACTGGTTTAGTCTTGTGGGTAGCAGTCATTAAGGGCGAGTGAGCAAGGGTGACTAATTTCAAGGGGGATGGCAGCGCTTGGCAAGGGATGCCCAAGCGGGTTACCAGGCCTTGTGAAATAAAATTTTGTTCTGCCCCTGAGTCCACCAGTGCGTGTGTGACGTGCGCAGTGGAGTTGTGACAAAACCTAACCGGGAGGATGCATTTGGTGAGGAGACTAGAATGGGAGGCGTCCGTGAGGCCCCCTAGAGCAACTCACGGACGTTCCCCTTTTGGCCGAGCCGGACAATTCCCCACTGAGTGCTGATCCCCTCCACAATACATGCAGAGGGACAGCTCCCGGCTGCGCTGTCGTTCCGCAGGCGAAAGCCTGGCCCGACCCACATGCATTGCCTCTGAGGTATCGGCGGACCCAGGAGTGGGTAACGCCAGGGGTGAGACTGAGGAACCAAGGCGGAAGCCCCGCTTGAGCAACCGGAAGTCCGGCGCTCGGCGACCCACTCCCTCAGTCTATTATCAACATTAATAACTAAAGTTATCAAATCAGCTAATTTATCAGGCTGCTCCCGGGAAGCCAGCTCGTCCCGCAGGGAGGAGTTTAGGCTGCGAGCGAAGATGCCACAGAGCTCCGCTTCGCCCCACCCGACCTCCGCCGCTGCCACCCGGAAGTCGACAGCGTAGTCGGCAGCAGACCGGCTACCCTGACGAAGATTTAACAACCGGGCGGCGTGAATGTTATCGCGAGCGGAATGGTCAAACACCTCCTTGAACTGGTGCATGAACTGGGCATAGGTCAGGCTCGCGTAGCTGGGTCTCGCCATAACAGCATAGGCCCAAGCTAACGCTCGCCCTCCCAGAAGGTTAGCAACGTACCCAATTCGGCTGTGCTCGGACGGGAAGTCTCCGGAAACGCGCTCAAACACCGACTCACACTGCAGGAGGAACCCCCTCACCTCACCGAGTCGCCCGGTGAAGCGCGGTGGGGTTGGGATGGGTATGAGGTGGGTCAGCGAACCCGAGCTACTGAGACTTACCGAGGGGGAAATGGAGGCTGACCCACCGGGAGGTGCCGGAGGAGCCAAGCGGCTCAGTCGCTGGACAATTTGGGTAAGCTGATTGACAACTGTCTGTTGCTGATGAGAAATTAAATCAACCCGAGCCTGTAAGTTGGAAAAGCGGCGTGCTAGCTCGCCGTCCGCTGAGTCACTTTGCTGGAGTCGTACTGTCATAACCTTGGACTCAGGGAACACACGCACACGGGCTCGGGAAGATTTAATGCTTTTATTAACAACTAAAGGTGTATGAGTGCGTGAGTGGGAATGGAGATGTGTAGGAGGACATCGTGCATAGTGGGCGGAACAGCTCGCCGTTTGACCAGGTAACCCTAAGGGGAGAGCAGAGCAGGAGGTTAGTTGTAGCCGACCACGCTGTGGGAATAATTTATTACGTTTGCTCACGTGCAGAGGGACGAGTGGCTGGCGTTGGTCTGACAGCTGTGTCCTGGAAGACAGCGCGGCTGTGCGCCCTTGATGCGTCGGAGCCATGCAGGCGGAGATGAGGCGAGGAGAGGGAAAAGCCGCTGCCTGGGAATCCACCTGTGCACAGGGGAAGGACTGGAGAGAAGGAAAGGGTATGAAGAGTAGCTTACGTGCAGGGCGCGCTGTCGGTAGAGACCGGATCAGTCGCCGTGTTGAGGAGTAGATGCGAAGACGACTCCAGGCCAAAGCAGAGGGCAGAGGGGTAGATATAGTTCATCGCCGATGAGGTGCAGGTGTGCGCGCAGCTGGTAATGATGACCGGCGAGAGCGAGGTGTAACAACTGATGCATCCAAGATTCAAGCATTGGCATTTACTGTATTAGACTACATCATAGTGAGGCAGAGAGACATAAGGGATGTATTGGACACCAGAGCAATGAGAGGCACGGACTGTGGTACTGATCATGTTATGCTCAGATCTACATTAAGGATTTGCAGATGAACACAGCACTGCAGGACGGGTGCAAAGCCACCACAGAAGCTAAACACTAGTGCACTGAAAGGCCAAAAGAAGAAGGAAGAACTTATACAGGAAATGGATGAAAACTTGAAAGACTGGGACAGCAACAACTCAGAGAATGACATAGAAGAGAAATGGGCAACACTGAAGGATACGACATATCAGACTGCGAATGATGTATTAGGCCCCCCTGAGAGGAAACATCAAGATTGGTTTGATGAGCATGATGAACACCTGAAGAAACTACTAGAAGCAATGAATACAGCTAGGCAGGAAAACCTACAGTGTAACACAAGGTCGAAGAAGAAGAAATACTCAAAGGCTCAGAGTGAGCTACAGAAGTACACCAGAGAGATGAAGTCCAACTGGTGCGATGAAAAAACGGAGGAACTTCAAACTGCAGCAGACAGAAAGGACATGAAAACATTCTTCACAGGTTTGAGAGAAATCTACGGCCCTAAACCAAGAGGATTGATCCAACTAAAGGGTATGGATGGTGAAATGGTTTTGCAGGAGAAAGACAAGATCCTGGACAGATTTGCAGACCACTCTGACCAGCTACTAAACAAACCTGGAGATCTCACTGAAGAGGCTAAAGAAGCTCTAGTGCAGCAACCAGCTGTATCAATTCTGGATGAACCACCAAATTTTGATGAACTAATGGCAGCTATCAGGACAACACAGGATGGTAAAGCTCCAAGAAGGGATGGAATTCCAGCAGAAGTGTGGAAATTTGGTGGTGTTCAGCTGACCAATTGCCTGCACAAGCTCATCCAAGAGATATGGGATGCCCAGAAAGTATCTCAAGACTGGAAGGATGCAAGTATTGTGCCTTTGTTCAAGAAAGGTGACAGGAAAGATTGTAGAAATTACCAAGGTATATCACTGCTAGCCACTGTTTGTAAGATTCTCTCACATGTACTACCGAACAGACTCAATGAACACATCTTGCAGAATGTACCACCAGAAACTCAGTGCATGATGATTTTCTGCTTGAAACAGGTTCAAGAAAAGTGTATTGAACAGAACATGCCGCTTTATGTGGTCTTCATAGACTTCAGTAAAGCCTTCAATACTGTTTTGCGACAAGGACTTTGGCAGGCACTCAAGAAATATGGCTGTACAGAGAAGTTTGTCAGCCTGATCGAGGCACTCCATACAGGTATGCAAGCAAACATGGCAATGAGTGGTTTAGTATCTAAAGACTTTTTGGTAAGCAACGGGGTGAAACAAGGGTGTGTGCTGGCACCGACACTCTTCTCGCTATATCTGACAGCCATGCTTGAGGTGGCCTTCAGAGACACTTCAGAAGGAGTATACATTCAAACAAGGAAAGAAGCAGACTTGTTCATTGTGGCACAGTTTAAAGCCAAGAGTAGGAGATTGATAAAGGTAGTAAGAGAAATGCTCTTTGCCAACGACAGTGCTCTGGTTGCACACAGTGTGGAAGACATGCAATCTTTAGTGGAGAAATTTGCAAGAGCAGCTAGCCAATTCGGCCTCCAAATCAACATCAAGAGGACAGAGTGTCTTTATCAACTACCAAAGTTCCAATTATCAACATCACTACCAGAAGAGATCAGCATTGGTACAGAGCCACTAGTCAAGTGCAAGACTTTCAAGTATCTAGGGAGTACTGTTTCAGAGAATGCTAGGCTGGAGGATGAACTATTTCTCAGAATGGGAAGAGTGAGCGCTGTGTTTGGAAACTTGAGGGAGAGACTGTGGAACAATCGACATGTGTCTATCCATGTGAAATGCAAAGCGTACAGAGCGACAGTACTGGCTACTCTATTGTACAGTGCTGAAACTTGGACTGTCTACAGAGTGCAGGTGAAGAAACTCCACGCGTACATGATGAGACACCTCTGAGCCATAATGAGCATCTCATGGAAAGACAAGATAACCAACATAGAAGTGTTGAAACGAGCTGGTCTACCATCAATGGAGGACATGCTAATACAGATGAATCTGAGATGGCTCAGACATGTTGAGAGGATGGACCACGAGCGTCTCCCTCGGCAGTTACTCTACCCACAGTTATGCGAGGGCAAATGCAATCAGGGTAGACCAAGGCTCAGATTTAAAGACACTGTCAAAAGAAACTTGAAGAAGTTGGACATAGACAGGAGTTCCTGACAGTGGAAGGCTGAGGACAGAGCTGTGTGGAGGAATCTGATCAGACCTAAATGAAACAGTCATTGTCACCCACGACAGACTGGTATGCTGATGATGATGTGGTAACTGCACTGCGCAGACTTCCAAGAAAACAAAAAAAAAATCAAAATCATTGTGAAAGCAGCAGACGAATATCTTGGCATTAAGGGGCTACATTGGGGAGCAGTTGAGGACTTGTTAAGTGGGGGATCTTTAAGTTCACAGACATCATGGGCTAGTGGGTCATAATGGTAATCATGATTTTGAAATGGAATGCCAGGTATTTAATATCAAATGGGCAAGAATTCAAAAAGTTTGTATCTGATACGCAAGACAAACCCCAGGTAATCTGTATACAGGAAACATGACTAAAACATCAGTTGGATTTTGTCATTCAAGGATACACATCTACAGTATAAGGAACGACTGGGGAACTGGTAGAGGAGGGGGTAATAGCAACTTTTGTGCATAATGGAACAAATTATAAAATAATGGACATAGGGAAAGAACGTGACTCAATAATGGTAAAAATATGGGTACTAAAAGACGAAATAACATTTATTAATCACTATAATCCATGTAACGGATTGACAGTTGACACTTTGAACACTAGACAAGCACAGGGTGAGGTGGTTTGGTGTGGGGATTTTAATACACAACACGCTGTGGGGTAGCAGGAATGTAAATATAAATGGCACAGTGATTGAGGATTTTTTTTAGAGGACAGGGACTTAATTTGCATTAATGATAGGAAAGGTACTAGATTTAGCAGTAATCTAGACACAGAAAGTATGTTAGACCTAACTTTGGTTTCAAATGCGATTGCAGGAATCACATCTTGGGAGGTATTCAGTCGGTCAGCTAATGGGAGTGCTCATTACCCAATAAGAGTTAAAATTGGTCTAGAAGCAGGAGAAGAAGGGATGCAGACTGGCACAAAATGGAAACTGGATAAGGCAGATTGGGATAAATTTAAATATCTGTGTAAGACTAGATGTGAGCAGCTAAATAGTGAGGACATTATTGATGGGGAGGAGTTTAGTAAAAGTGTCAGAGTGATTATAGAGTCTGCAAATCAAACAATACCAAAAAGTACAGGTTATAGACAACGAAAGAATCTTCCTTGGTGGGATGATAATTGTAATCAAGCTATTAAAAACAGAAATAGGACATTCGGACATGTGAAAAAGCGTCATACTTTGGAAGCAGTGATTGAGTACAAACAGTGTCAGGCAATTGTCAGGAAAACAGTTAAAACAGCTAAGCGTTTATTTTGGAGACAGCACTGAATTACTATAGGAAGAGAAACACAGCTATCAGATATTGGGAAATGATTAACATGCATGATGGCCATCAGATGTCACTGTTCGTCTTCTTCTTTTAGATTTGATTGGCAGTTGACAACCAGCTTACAGGTGCATTACCGCCACGTACTTGACTCTTTATCATCACTCTTATCTGGTCAGTTAGAATGAAGCCTGTAAGCTTTGAAAGCCTCAGAGCTTCATTGAGGCTTCAGCTGCCCATCACTACTGAAAGAGCTCTTTCCTGTTGTTTAAGAGCAGCCTACCATGTAAATTTACTGCTGTTTACAGCCTATTAATGCTGACTTCACTCCTGGGTCTGGTCCAGAAAGCAGGTTTAGCGGCTTACCTGGTTAAGTTAACTCAGAATTTGTGGTAACTCTGAGTTTTTGGTTCCAAAACGTCAGAGTATGTTTGTAACTGTGGTAACAAAGGCTGTGAACATAAACTGCTCCTGACTAGGTTCTGTTTGGGGTATGTTTAGAATATTTAAACTGAAGAGGACCCACATCCACAAACAGAATTGTGAATGCAGAGAATCAGAGAACTAATCACTCAAAATCACCTTTAATAGAACACCATCACTAATTTGTTTTTAACGCGCCTTCTTTATTTCCTGAACAAACATCATTTTCTCTCTAACTTCACATGCAGATATTTCATCTCCAAATCTATTTTCTGATTTTTTAATTTTTTTTTTTTTTTTTTTATCTATTCAGATAGGTTTTGTTCAGATCCTTTGCTGGTAACTGCTGTGAAATTCTTACATTTCACAGTGGCTCAGGGGGCGGCAGTGGCTCAGGAGGTAGAGCAGGTCGTCCAATAATCGCATGGTTGGCAGTTCAAATCCTGCTCTCCCTGGATATCCTGCCGTTGTGTCCCTGGGCAAGACACTTCATCCCAAATTGCTTCTGGCGGGTCTGGAAGCGCCAAGTTAGGTAGCATGCTGCCATCAGTGTGTGAATGTGTGTGTGAATGGGTGGATAGCATGATCTGTAAAGCGCTTTGGTCATCAAGAGATGAGAATGAAAGCGCTATACAGTGGGGTAAAAAAGTATTTAGTCAGCCACCAATTGTGCAAGTTCTCCCACTTAAAAGATGAGAGAGGTCTCCAATTTTCATCATAGGTATACCTCAACTATGAGAGACAAAATGAGAAAAAAAAATCCAGAAAATCACATTGTCTGATTTTTAAAGAATTTATTTGCAAATTATGGTGAAAAATAAGTATTTGGTCAATAACAAAAGTTCATCTCAATACTTTGTTATATACCCTTTGTTGGCAATGACAGAGGTCAAACGTTTTCTGTAAGTCTTCACAAGGTTTTCACACACTGTTGCTGGTATTTTGGCCCATTCCTCCATGCAGATCTCCTCTAGAGCAGTGATGTTTTGGGGCTGTCGCTGGGCAACACGGACTTTCAACTCTCTCCAAAGATTTTCTATGGGGTTGAGATCTGGAGGCTGGCTAGGCCACTCCAGGACCTTGAAATGCTTCTTACGAAGCCACTCCTTCGTTGCCCGGGCGGTATGTTTGGGATCATTGTCATGCTGAAAGACCCAGCCACGTTTCATCTTCAATGCCCTTGCTGATGGAAGGAGGTTTTCACTCAAAATCTCACGATACATGGCCCCATTCATTCTTTCCTTTACACAGATCAGTCGTCCTGGTCCCTTTGCAGAAAAACAGCCCCAAAGCACGATGTTTCCACCCCCATGCTTCACAGTAGGTATGGTGTTCTTTCTCCTCCAAACAGGACAAGTTGAGTTTTTACCAAAAAGTTCTATTTTGGTTTCATCTGACCATATGACATTCTCCCAATCCTCTTCTGGATCATCCAAATGCTCTCTAGCAAACTTCAGACGGGCCTGGACATGTACTGGCTTAAGCAGGGGGACACATCTGGCACTGCAGGATTTGAGTCCCTGGCGGCGTAGTGAGTTACTGATGGTAGCCTTTGTTACTTTGGTCCCAGCTCTCTGCAGGTCATTCACTAGGTCCCCCCGTGTGGTTCTGGGAGTTTTGCTCACCGTTCTCATGATCATTTTGACCCCACAGGGTGAGATCTTGCGTGGAGCCCCAGATGGAGGGAGATTATCAGTGGTCTTGTATGTCTTCCATTTTCTAATAATTGCTCCCACTGTTGATTTTTTTCACACCAAGCTGCTTACCTATTGCAGATTCAGTCTTCCCAGCCTGGTGCAGGTCTACAATTTTGTTTCTGGTGTCCTTTGACAGCTCTTTGGTCTTGGCCATAGTGGAGTTTGGAGTCTGACTGTTTGAGGTTGTGGACAGGTGTCTTTTATACTGATAACGAGTTCAAACAGGTGCCATTAATACAGGTAACGAGTGGAGGACAGAGGAGCCTCTTAAAGAAGAAGTTACAGGTCTGTGAGAGCCAGAAATCTTGCTTGTTTGTAGGTGACCAAATACTTATTTTCCACCATAATTTGCAAATAAATTTTTTAAAAATCAGACAATGTGATTTTCTGGATTTTTTTTTCTCATTTTGTCTCTCATAGTTGAGGTATACCTATGATGAAAATTGGAGACCTCTCTCATCTTTTACGTGGGAGAACTTGCACAATTGGTGGCTGACTAAATACTTTTTTGCCCCACTGTATAACTGAATGCCATTCACCATTTAGTGGTCTTCAAGGCAAAATATTCATTTCTGTTTAGCAGTAATTTGTCTCATTAAGATCAATAAAATCAGTTTCTTACATTGTCCAATTGCTGCACAGATTTTGGAGGAGGATCCACTCCACCAACTTGTTCAGTCCCTGATGGAACAGAAATCAGTTCTGCTGCAGATCCTCCATCTTCAAACAGCATAGTCACAGACTGATGCTTGGCATATATTGTCCATAGAGTTTATTGGACCCTCTATGTCCACTTCTGTCACAGCTGATGCTGTCTCCTCTTCAGCCTTTTAATTGTATTAACAGTCTTATGGCCTTTGGCCTAATGAAGGATAACTTGTCAAAAAAGGGGAAAAACTATATTTGGATTACAAGGACACCATGTTGTATTTTATTTCTTTAACCTTTATTTATACAGGGTAGTTCCATTGAGAGGCAACCTGTCTTCTTCAAGGACGCCCTGTTCACACTCACACATTCACAGCAGGAAGCTGCCCAGTCCAACTACACACTGACCTGTGGCCACTGAGCAGCTCCACTGGAGCAGTTGGGGTTCAGGGCCTTGCTCAAGGGCACCGCAGTGGGTTTAAGGAGGGTGGGGCAAACACTGCTATGTTATCTGTCCCACCCAGATCTGATACTGCCGGTCCAGGGATCAAACCTGTGACCCTCCGCTCACCAGTCCACATCCCTAACCATGAGGCCCCTACTGCCCACTGGACTGTGATGGTGATAAAATTATAAAAAAATTAAAATAAAAAGCCCACATTCATTCAATGAAAAAAGAGGCTTATGAGGGAAACTGGTTGAATAGAAAAACCCTTCAAAAGGTTTGTATAAATTAACACTCTAGCAAGGCTGCATAGTGATGCCTTATTGTAATTGCAATATGGGGAAAAAAATCCATCCTGTCTAATCTGATTATCTCGGTATGTGGGGAAAGTTAAAAAGCCTGAACAGAGCTTCACAAACTAAACAATGAAGGATGGAACCATCAGATGTTCTTCCATTTTACCAGGGCAGAACCCAGATGTTCTCTGATCTGGATATCTGTTCATGACAGTGGGATTCAGTTTTTAACATTTGGGATTTGATATTTGCTCCTTCACCCAAAATGCTCAATTTTAACTTTGCTAATTCTGATTTACTACATTTACAAAAAAGGTCACAAAATTACATGAATAAATTTAGAAATATATCAAGAAAAATCTTCAAATTCACGTGACAAAAATTCCAAATTTATGAAAAAAAAGTACATTTACAAAGAAGTCTGTAAAAATATCTTTGGGAAATTTATTTCAAATTACATAAAAATTACATATTTACTATAAAAAAGGCTCTCAACTTTACACAAAAAGCTGCAAATTTGTACAAAAGGGTACAAATTTATATGAAAAAAATCTTTATCGCAATAACCATTATATCTGAATACAATGATAAAGGTTGTAAAATAGCCGACTGCCTTGCAATGCTCTGGATTTATAACATCACTTCATTCTGAATCCTTAGTTTTTTTATGGAAAATAAAATCTGAGCCAAAGGATGTCCAAGCTGGGGCTGGAACTCACAGCCTCTCACATCAGAGTCTGTCACTCTACTCATGTCACTCAGAGGCTTGATCACTTTGAGATGAAATAGAAATCTTTTTTATTTATAATCCTTTATTAGTCCCACAATGGGGAAATTACAGGACATCCACCTGGATGGATGAGGCAGCCACAGTACAGAGCAAATCCCTTCACCATTCACACACACATTCACACCTAGGGCCACTTTAGAGTCTCCAGTTAACCAAACCTGCATGTTTTGGTCTGTGGGAGGAAAACAGAGTAGCCGGATTAAACCCACGCAGACACAGGGAGAACATACAAACTCCACACAAATACTGATATAAACTTCTATAGATTGTCCCCTGGTGAAGAAACCAGAAAACTCACTTCATGCAGCAGCAGTTCTTCACAGTTCAGCTCCCTGAATCTTTGGCTGATGTCGCCATTTTTGCTTCTTGATTGTGATTTTTTTCCACTCCTCATATGCCTCCAAGAGTGCTGGTAACGCTTCCTCAGAGAAATAATTCTCTCTCTTTTCCTCCACTGCTCGTGGTCTCTGTGTTCAACACATGCTGTCTTAGTAGGTTTGCTATGAACGTGCACGTCTGGAAGTCAGTCAACTCTGAGTTGATCAAACAGAGTCATAACCGCAGTTCTGGAACCAGAAACTCAGAGGAAGCTCTGGCAGCTTCACTTAACCCTGAGTTCAGGGTTTATTTCAGACTCTGTTAACCCTGTTTTCTGGAACACCCCCCTGCTCTGATCAACATAGAATCAGGTGCACACTGCTCCCTCACTCGCTTCTTGCTTGACCACTCACACAGAGTGTCACCTAGTTTTCCATTAGCATTCCCTCTGCTGTCATACGCTATTGCATTTTTAAGAATGAAGTTTCAAATACAATCAAACATGATATAAATAAATAACTGATTTTTGGAAACGGACTGGTGGGCCGCACTGAATGAAGGTGGAGGTGGCGGTTGGCCATCCCTGGCCTGTTTGCCCAATATGCTGCTGTGAAAACACGGAGCATAAGCTCCACAGAGGGGCTTAAATCAGGCTTTACCTGCTGTCCACCCGGCTGCTGTACGCACAATTCCTCCAGCACCATACACGTCTGTTTCCCCGTTCGACAACACTCCACAGTGAGTGTATTACAGAAAGTAAGCAGTACAGTCTGTCTCCGTTTCCCCGTCTGACAACAGTCCAGCACCGGTGTGAAGAGAGAGCCACACAGAGAGAGCAGCGGAGTGCTGAGATTGGATCTGGGTTGGTTCCTCGCACAGCGTACACCTCTAGGGGGTTATATGAGAGGATTAATAAAGAAAATGAATATTGGTAAATGTAAATGTAAATATAGTTTTGGGCTGCGCGGTGGCGGAGTGGTTAGCACTGCGGCAGCACAGCAACTCACCCTTGGCCGGGGGATCCTGGGTTTGATCCCAGCCTCCGACCAACAGTGATCTGTGTGGAGTTTGCATGTTCTCCCCGTGTCTGCGTGGGTTTACTCCGGGATTTCTCCGGTTTCCTCCCACATGCCAAAAACAGGCAAGTTAGGTTAATTGGCATCAAAACTGGGGATTCTAAATTGTCCTTAGGTATGACTGTGAGAGTGAATGGTTGTCTGTATCTCTGTGTTGGCCCTGCAATGGACTGACGATCTGTCCAGGGTGTACCCTGCCTCTCGCCCAAAGATGCTGGGATAGGCTCCAGCCCCTCCACGACCCGAAAAGGATTAAGCGGAAGAAGATGAATAAATATAGTTTTGTTGTCCCAGCACCCAATGGTAACCTGTACCTATGTCGCCCCATGAGTCCACAGCGCCTGTATTCTGGAGAGAGACCCGTGGATCTTAAACTCCCCTGACCATGTCGGGTGTGCATGATTCTTTCTTTACCTCCACCGGTAAAGGTCAGTTAAAAAAGGTCACCTTTGACCTCTTTTATGGTCAAGCGGTGAGTGAAACCATGTCAGGTGCTCTCTTCAGGTATTGTGGCATCACCATGCAAGAGATGAGAGGCTGCAGTCAAGTAGCTTCTGAGTTACTTACATACATACAGTACATACATACATAAATACATACATACCCACACCGCATAATCTCTCTTATAGATATATAGATGCATGTATGTAACTAACTAAATATGTGACCTTCATGTTGAGTGGTAGGAGTGTTTTCTGAATTTATTATCTGTTTAGTTCATGTGAGTCTCTTCACCTTTTCTGAGTTCAGTTACTCTGAGATGTCAAATGTCTGATTATAAACCCGTTTGAGGCATAAAAATCAGTGAAAATCACTTTATTATTGACCCTGGTCTAGGAGAGTTTCTGACTGTTTCAAATCAGGTGTGAATGATTTACCAAAAATGTGGAATTGCCATGATGGCCACAATCTGGTTTTGATGAGTTATGTTTGTAATGATGGTTTCAGGAGTCGACTTGCTTTGTTATTGTAGAGGGTTGGAAATAGTTAAATTATGTAAGAGGTGCTAAAAAGACATTTGGATAAGGAAAATTAAAAAAAAAAAAACAGGCACCCCTACAATTTTATTTTATTCTTTAATTGTTTTATTTTTCTACAATGCATTTGTAATCCACCTGGTTCCATTATAACTCATGTGAGTTGAGTGCAGTTTCATACGCCGACCAATAGATGGCACATGTCGCACAGTGATAGAGAGTAGACTCACGCACCAGAGGACGAAGAATAAACTCCTTGTGTGAAATAACAAAACGTGTTCTGCCGATTCTCTATCACAGGTTGGTAAATACTAATAATTCAAGAGTGCAATGTAAACTGTAAGAGTCCTAGGATGTCCGAGATTATATTGTGATAAGTGTGAGGCGAAAAGCGGGTTTGTAAGGGTATCTCTGTTAAAGTTGATGTGTTGTTGTATAAGCTAACCTGCTAATGTTAATGATCGAGTGTATGGGACGTGCCACAACAGTGAAATCCGACCACGTTAGGAACCACTTGTTTACTTTATTTAAAGACAGTTATGAAACGGGTTTCATACAGTACGACATTTACTGGTTTGATTTGTCACCAAGTGTGCATATTTCGGGTGTATTACCGAATACCAGGAACACGATTGTAAGTGTGTTAGGTACACAGTGGCCAGGTCAGTGAATTGTTAAGAATAACACCACATGCTGTACATTTATGACAGTGCTTAAAATGATTAATGTAAATGTAAGTTCATGGGTTATTGTTTAAAATATAAATATTTGAACAAGTTAAAAGCTATATACATGGGAAGGAGATAAAACCAATAATTCATTTCATGTTAGGGTAATTTGTTAAGAATGTTAAGTATACAGTTAATGTCAAATGGGAAATTGTGATAAATGGACATGATTGTGTTTTGTTTAATGGTGATGTGATCAGATAATAAGGGAGAAACTATGGACTTTGATAGTAAATACTAGTCAGTTGATGTTGGTCATGTGAATGATTTGAACGAAGAATAAACTCCTTGTGTGAAATAACGAAACGTGTGTTCCGGCCCCGGATTATGAGCTGCATTTTGGCGTGCAATAACTGACGTTTGACACATCTTTAATGTCCTTGCTTTTGACTTTAATGCATCAAACACCGTAAAGACTGAAACATATCAAACACAAGAAACATTATTTTAGCTGTGGGCACAAAATTCTAGTATTACAGAAATTAAATCACACTGCATACACACAAATGTAAACATTTATGATCTCAAATTGATAGATTTTTTAGGGTTACTGAGTTGTTGCAAGAAAGCTACCAGCAAAAATTATGCAGCATTTACTGTAAACAAATACAACAGATTATCAAATCCACATTTAAAATTGTATGGTTTGTGCACATCAGATTTTCATATTAGAAACACACACAAAAGTTTCTATTCTTTGAACATGTGCATATTCAAACAACCATCATTAAACTTCAACAGAGTTAAACATTTCACTAACCACTTTGCCGGGTCGCAGCCTTCCGAGGGCAGAAATTCCTTGCAGGCTCTCACATTTTGTCTGCAATTAATAGCCCGGAATAAATACCTTGTAAATTGGTATTTCAGCTAATTTAAACTAACTAACTACTAACTAACCTGCACTTATATAGCGCTTTTCTAGTCACAAAGACCACTCAAAGCGCTTTCATTAATACTAACCCTCTATTCTAAGGGCCTATAGGAAACAGATATCTAGGGACAATTTAGAACAGCCAATTAACCTAACATGCATGTTTTTGTCAAGATGTCAATTCAAAACATAACAATAAAATTGACTAGAACTAGGCATCCAGTAAATAATGAAGGATTGCTAGATTTGCACTTCTAAAAACTACAAAGGCCATGCAGGCCGGGAATTGTAGCAGTGACTGACCAGAATAATACTGCATTTACTTCAAGTCAAAAATACATCCCTATTCACAAATGAAGCTTCAAAAATTACTTTTTCACAACTATTACAGTTTTTTGCACATGCATGGAGACTAGGTGAAGGGTTACATAGGCATGGATTACCACTGACAGTCACATGGTCTAGTCACACTTCAACAGACTTCAAAAACATCATCATCTCTCAAACAACCTACAAAATATCGGGTAGATAATTGGATATGAGGAATTATTTCATCATTATGACAGTTTCACCCTACCTGGGCTGAGGTAAGCAGCTGGATGGCTTGGATTTTGTTTTAGCCAGCCATGCTCAATCTGTCCGCTGCCATATTCTGCTGGGCAGGAAGTCTCAAAATCGTCTACTTCCTGTTGTAAATAATGCTTATACCTCATGTATTTTTGATGGCAAATTATTTCAATAATTTTTAAATCTCAAAGGACAAATTTCCAAACCTAGGTTTTTAAAAGAAAATATGGAGGGAATAAATAAAAAAAAGGTAGGGAATTCCCAAGGGATTCCCCAGAGGTCAAAGGTCATTTCCATGTTGGGGGTTCCCCCAGACACAAAGTAAACAACTTTTGACTGGCACACAGAGCCAGGCTGTGAGTATATATACCTGCCAAAACAAATCTTTGGGAGGCATTGCTGTACAACCAAAGGTCAAATACTAGAAAGGATGTCACTGTTGACATATATAGCGGGGAAATTACAACAGTCACAAGAATTGCCATGTTTCTCACATGGATCAAACAAACACAGCTGCTGCCGTTACGTGTTCTGCCGATTCTCTATCACAGGTTGGAGAGTTAACTTCCACATGCACGTTTCCTCCTCCTGGGCCGCTACCCAGGGGAGCAACATTATCAGTGAAAATGGAGAGTAAACTGGCCATTTTAAAATGTTTATTTCTCCACTCAATTATTAAGGTGCATAAAAATACAGAAATAGAAGTTTGTACAGCTCTGTTTAAAGAAAAAAATATTTCTACCATTTAAATCTAAACTGCAGTATTTTGTGCATTTTCATAACTGCAGACATTGACATTGTGATTTGATGTTTCAAACAGAAATATTCATCAATCTGCTCATGTAAACTCAATATTTAATTAATTTATTAGTCCTTTGTGTGATATTTAAGCCCCAACAGCTCAGAGAAAAATTCCACCTTAACACAGCAGTGATGTTCAGTTTATTAATGAGGTTTTAGTTTGTTTTCTACTGAGAGGTGTTTCTAATGTTTTAGTGTCCATGTAGCAACCATGAGAACATCAGAAGCACATGGAACCCAGTCCAGAACAAGAACACTAACTGAGGATTTGTGGTTTATTTCTCAGACTGACTGACATCATCAAGATGGAGGAAGAGGAGGACAGAGCAGAGTCTGGAGGATCCCCATGTCTGTCTATGAGGAGTGATTGGTCCAAACATAATCCTCCAGCCTTCAGTGATGAACCTGGACCTTCAGTGTAAGAGAACTCCTCACTATCAGTCCTGTTTTCCTCTGAAAGTCTCTGCAGCTGTCAGTTATAAAGAAAATCTTTCATTTATTGTGAGCTCAAGTTCCTGACATTAACCAGATCATTATTATCAGCATTGGTTTTAGTTTGTGTGTGTAGAAAATGTGTCAGGAATTGATGTGATATTATTAGAAATCTGTTTTGTATTTGCAGAGATCAGAGCCTCCATAGCAGAGCAGAAACACTGTTTTTGCAAAAAGACTTAGTAAATACATGTACAGACTTGTCCATCCGGACCAAACTGGATTTATCTCTGGCAGAAACTCTGCTTCCAACCTCAGACGTCTCTTCAATATAATGTATCATTGCAAGTCTAGCCTGAGTAATCTTGTTGTAGTCTCTCTCGATGCTGAAAAGGCGTTTGACCAGGTAGAGTGGTCCTACTTATTTGCTGTTTTAGACAAATTTAATCTTCTGTACAAGCACTCCAGAGCTGAGATACTAACTAATGGAATACTATCCCCTCACTCTAGCCTGTTTAGGGGTACGACGCAGGGCTTCCCCCTCTCACCCCTCCTGTTCGCATTGGCCATTGAGCCTCTCGCTGAGTCGGTTTGTACAGATCCAGATGTACATGGCTTCTATATTTTGGACACGTCTTATAAGATTTCCCTTTATACGGAGGTTGTCCTGTTGTTTATTACGAAACCTCATTCCAGGCTTCCTGCGATTCTGGACAAAATGGATGTATTTGGAACTTTCTCTGGTTACAGAATTAATTGGAGTAAGAGTGAGTTGATGCCCGTTGATTGGTGGATTTAAGATAAGATAAGATAAGATAAGCCTTTATTAGTCCCACAACGGGGAAATTCCAGGATTGCAACAGCACAGGGATAGCAACACTCAGAGCAACAATCAGAAGGCAAGAAAAAAAACAAGCAAGCAAGAGCAGCTAATAAACATATGTACGTATTACTATAAAATATATATATATACACACACACACAGACACACAGTGCAGAGCAGAGCATTGTAGCTGGATGGAATAAATATATGAATATATGAACACACAGTGCAGAGCATTGTAGCTAGATGGAATAAATATGTAAATATATAAACACCCACAGTACGGAGCATTGCAGCTAGGTGGAATAAATATGCAAGTATATAAACACACACAGTGCGGAGCAATTTAGCTAGATGGAATAATATGTAGATATATAAATATATAAACACCCACAGTACGGAGCATTGTAGCTAGATGGAATAAATATGCAAATATATAAACACACACAGTGCAGAGCATTGTTGCTAGATGGAATGAAACAGCATAACCGTCTACTTAGTTATCCTACATGGTATGATTATGTGCCCATACATATTCTCACCCTCCATAGCGACCGGTATGTTCCTAGTTGTATGCCGGAGAGGACCATTGTGTAAGTCTATTGCATCTTTTGCATTCAAAAAACTATTAGTTTGTTACGTCTTTTTGCTATCTCTGCGAGCAGCCCTGCTTAGGTTGTACAGTCTGACAGCCGTTGGTAGGAAGGACCTACGAAACCTCTCGGTTGTGCACCTGGGATGATGTAGTCTGCTGCTAAATGAGCTCCTCAGTGCATTCAGTATGTCCTGCATAGGGTGGAACTCGGACTCCAGCAGAGATGACAGTTTAGCCACCGTCCTTCTCTCTCCTATCTCCTCCATCGGATCAAGGCGCTGCCCCAGGACAGAGCTAGCTTTCTTAATCAGTTTGTTCAGTCTCTTCCTATCGGCTGCAGTAATGCCACTGCCCCAGCAGACCACTCCAAAAGTGATGGCTGATGCCACCACCGTGTCATAGAATGACTTCAGCAGCGCCCCTTGTACACCAAAAGACCTGAGTCTCCTCAGCAGGAACAGCCTGCGCTGTCCCTTCTTGTAGAGTGCATCAGTATTGTGTGACCAGTCTAGTTTATTGTTCAGATGAATACCCAGGTACTTATAGGATGTCACCATCTCGATGTCTGTTCCCTGTATATTTACTGGTACTGTGAGGGGCTGCCCATGCCTGCGGCAGTCCACCACCAGCTCCTTAGTTTTCCTCGCGTTGATCTGGAGGCAGTTCCGATGGCACCAGTCCACGAAGTCCTGGATAAGCCCTCTGTACTCAGCTTCATCTCCATTGGAGATGAGGCCAACGATCGCAGAGTCATCAGAGAACTTCTGTAGATGGCAGTGTGTTGTGTTGTGTGAGAAGTCCGCAGTATAAAGAGTGAACAGGAAGGGAGCCAGCACCGTTCCCTGGGGGGCCCCCGTGCTACTGATGATCGTGTCGGACACACAGTCCCGGGTTCTCACAAACTGAGGCCGGTTCGTGAGGTAGTCCAGGATCCATGATGACAGGTGCTGGTCCACCCCTGCGCGCAGCAGCTTGTCCTTCAGGATCATCGGTTGGATGGTGTTGAAAGCACTGGAGAAGTCAAAGAACATGATCCTCACCATATTCCCGGGCTTCTCCAGGTGGGACAGAGAACGGTGAAGGAGGAAGATCACCGCATCCTCCACCCCAATGCCATGCTGGTAGGCGAACTGGAGTGGATCCATCGCTGGTTCCACCAGGGGGCGGAGGTGAGCAAGGAGCAGTCTCTCCAGGGTCTTCATCAAGTGGGACGTCAAGGCCACCGGTCTGTAGCTGTTCAGGTCTTTGGGGTGGGAAGTTTTTGGTACAGGTACCACACAAGATGTTTTCCACAGCTGTGGTACCCTATTTATTCCTAATACAACATCAACCATTTAAAGTTTCTACTCAGGCATTCACTTCCCTTGGGATTCAGAGAACAAAAGATTTCTCTTCTCTTTTCAAAGCTAACTATCCCCCTCTTGTGGCCAAATTGCAGTTTGGGGGATTTCTCCCTAGTTCATTGATTGAGAATATTAATGCAATCAAAATGATATTTCTTCCTGTTATTGTATCTCTTCCAATGTCTACCTGTGTTTTTACCAAAATGCTTTTTAAAAAAATTAGTGTCTGTTGTTTTACCCTTTATTTGGAATTTCAAAAACCATTGGATCAAAAAGGCTCATTTTTGTAAACCCAGGCGAGTGGGTGGACTTGCTGTCCCTGACTTTTGTCTTTGTTACTGGGCTTTCAACAATAAAATAATTTCAAGATGGTTAGATAACTCAGTTAATTTCCCTCTCTGGCTGCAGTTGGAGCAGGAGCATTGCCGCCCATACAGTTTGGGGGCAGTGATCCTGACTCCTGGAACTTTAGATAAATCTATTTATGGTGAAAGTGTTGTTATAAATAGCACGATCAGAATCTGGAAACAAATTAAGATGCATTTCAGGGATAAATCACTCTCCTTTTTACTTCCCATTGCTGGAATCCGTCATTCCCACCATCTCAGTATGATAATGGATTTTTACAATGGAGAGACCTGGGTATTCACACTATTGGTGATCTTCACCTGAATGGTATCTTCGCCTCATTTGAACAGCTACAAGAAATGTATGAATTACCCAGGAGTAATTTTTTTAGGTTTTTACAAATCACAAATTATGTGCATACCCACATATCTTCTTCTGAAAGTGCATCACCTACAGTTCTAGACAAGTGCCTTCTTCAAAACACAGGCTCTGATTTTTTTTTTTATTTTTTTTAGATTTAGTATACTTTATTGATCCCCAGAGGGGAAATTGAGGGTCATCCACCACCTGGATGGATGAAGCAGCCACGATACGGCGCTATCCCTTAACCATTCACACACACATTCACACCTAGGGCCACTTTAGAGTCTCCACTTAACCTAACCTACATGTTTTTGGCATGTGGGAGGAAACCAGAGAAATCCCGGGGTAAACCCACGCAAATCACTGTTGGTCGGGGCTGGGATTGAACCCACGATCCCACGCTCCCCACCATCCCCCGGCCAAGGATAAACTGTGCTGCCGCAGTGCTAACCACTGCGCCACCGTGAAGCCCAATGGAAAAGTATCACTTTTTATGACGCCTTACAATCCATCAACCCTCCCTCAATGTCCGAATTCAAAAAGGACTGGGAAAATGAGTTGGGGACACAAATCACTGATGGACTCTGGTATCAGAGTCTTGAAGACATCGGTCCTTGCTCTTTAAATTCTAGGCATTGTTTGATTCAGTTTCGTGTCCTTCACAGACTACACTATTCTAAATCCAAGCTCCACAACATTTTTCCAGATGTCTCTTCACAATGTGATAAATGCTCTGCAGCAGAGGCGAACCTCGTTCACTCCTGTGTTTTTTGCCCCAAGTTAATAAGATATTGGACAAAAATTTTTGACGCCTTATCAAAAATTCTCCAGATTAAAACTGAACCAGACCCCATCTTAATTATACTTGGAGTATCTGATAATTCACCTACGTTACAGAAAACACAATACCAACTCCTCTCCTATAGTTTGATTGCAGCCAAAAAATGGATTGTTGAAGCGGCATGAAATAAAGCAGCGCTGGTGTTGGTTTTAAGCAGGTTTATTAAATCATACCGCCTTCATAGGAACTCCGCTCCAGCCAGCAGGCTGGCGCGGAGTTCCTCAGGCTCTCAAAGTGCATGTCTGCAGCAGTTGAAGGAGTCAGTGAATGAGAGGCAGATTTACAAAACAGTGCAGCATATATACCCAACTCAGACAATACATCAAAGACATTCACAGCAGTCGATCTGGGCATTTGCATATGAGAGGCACAGACAGTACAGGATGCATGAACACAATGCATGAATGGGACATTAACATCACAGCAGTGAAACAATGCATGGAAGGCAGATTACATCACAGCATGCAGCGGAAAAAACCAGAAGAGCGAGCTGTCTGTCCCAAACTGTTGTGGGGGTTGCCACATTATGATGTTTTGGAAAAAGAAGGAAGCTCCTACCTTTAAACTTTGGCTGAAGGCATTAGCTGATCCACTCCATTTTGAAAAAATTAGATTCTTCTTAAAAAATAAAGAGTCGCAGTTTGATCAGATCTGGTCAGCCCTCGTCTGTTAGCTAAAAAACAATTCTTAATTCATTAATCTTCTGTACTGTCTATGCAGTGTAACTAATGCACCGTTTCTCCTGTTTGCTTTATTATCGTCCATCACAACAGCTGTCATACATTATGTTTTATTAGCAGAACGAGTGGGGGGTGAGGGTGTAAGCCTCTGTGTGTGTGTGTGTGTGTGTGTGTGTGTGTGTGTGTGTGTGTGTGTGTGTGTGTGTGTGTGTGTGTGTGTGTGTGTGTGTGTGTGTGTGTGTTTGAAAAACAAGGGAAAAAAACAAGATGTGCTTTATTATGTAATGCATATACAACATCAGGTTTTCAGTAAAACTCATTTGACAAAGAAATCAGTTCTGCTGCAGATCCTCCGTCTTCAAACACCACAATCACAGACTGATGCTTGGCATATATTGTCCATAGAGTTTAGTGGACCCTCTGGACCCTCTATGTCCACTTCTGTCACAGCTGATGCTGTCTCCTCTTCAGCCTTTTAATTGTATTAACAGTCTTATGGCCTTTGGCCTAATGAAGGATAACTTGTCAAAAAAGGGGAAAAACTATATTTGGTTTACCAGGACACCATGTTGTATTTTATTTCTTGAACCTTTATTCATACAGGGTAGTTCCATTGAGAGGAAACCTGTCTTCTTCAAGGACACCCTGTTCTCACACTCACAGCAGGAAGCTGCCTAGTCCAACCACAGACTGACCTGTGGCCACTGAGCAGCTCCAACGCAGCAGTTGGGGTTCAAGTGCACCACAGTGGGTTTAAGGAGGGTGGGGAAAACGCTACTATGTTATCTGTCCCACCCAGATCTGATCCTGCCAGTCCAGGGATCGAACCTGTGACCCGCCTCTCACCAATCCACATCCCTAACCATTAGGCCACCACTGCCCACTGGACTGTAATTGTGATAAAATTATAAAAAAGTTAAAATTAAAATCCCACATTCATTCAATGAAAAAAAGAGGCTTGTGAGGGAAACTGGTTGAATAGAAAAACCCTTCAAAAGGTTTGTATAAATTAACACTCCAGCAAGGCTGCATAGTGATGCCTTATTGTAATTGCAACATGGGAAAAAATAAAAATCCAGCCTGTCCAACTAGCTGACTAACCTGCACTTATATAGCGCTTTTCTAGTCACAAAGACCACTCAAAGCACTTTCACTAGTACTAACCCTCTATTCTAAGGGCCTATAGGAAACCGATATCTAGGGACAATTTGGAACAGCCAATTAACCTAACATGCATGTCTTTGGATTGTGGGAGGAAACCGGAGCCCCCAGAGTAAACCCACGCAGCACAGGGAGAACATGCAAACTCCACACAGAAAGGTTCCAACCGCTGCCAGCCTGGGGATTCGAACCAGGAACCTTCTAGCTGTAAGGCAACAGTGCTAGTCTAATGTGGTTATCGAGGTATGTGGGGAAAGTTAAAAAGCCTGAACAGAGCTTCACAAACTAAACGATGAAGGATGGAACCATCAGACGTTCTTCCATTTTACCAGGGCAGAACCCAGATGTTCTCTGATCTGGATATCTGTTCATGACAGTGGGATTCAGTTTTTAACATTTGGGATTTGATATTTGCTCCTTCACCCAAACTGCTCAATTTTAACTTTGCTAATTCTGATTTACTACATTTACAAAAAAAGGTCACAAAATTACATGAATAAATTTAGAAATATATCAAGAAAAATCTTCAAATTCACGTGACAAAAATTCCAAATTTATGAACAAAAAAAAGTACATTTACAAAGAAGTCTGTAAAAATATCTTTGGGAAATTTATTTCAAGTTAGATAAAAATTACATATTTACTCTAAAAAAGGCTCTCAACTTTACACAAAAAGCTGCAAATTTGTACAAAAAGGTACAAATTTACATGAAAAAAGTCTTTATAGCAATAAACATTGTATCTGAATGCAGTGATAAAGGTTTTAAAATAGCCGACTGCCTTGCAATGCTCTGGATTTATAACATCACTTTATTCTGAATTCTTAGTTTTTTTTATGGAAAATAAAATCTGAGCCAAAGGACGTCCAAGCTGGGGCTGGAACTCACAGCCTCTCACATCAGAGTCCGTCACTCTACTCATGTCACTCAGAGGCTTGATCACTTTGAGATGAAATAGAAATCTTTTTTATTTATAATCCTTTATTAGTCCCACAATGGGGAAATTACAGGACATCCACCTGGATGGATGAGGCAGCCACGGTGCAGCACCAATCCCTTCACCATTCACACACACATTCACACCTAGGGGCCACTTTAGAGTCTCCAGTTAAGCTAACCTGCATGTTTTGGGCCTGTGGGAGGAAACCAGAGTAGCCGGGATAAACCCACGCAGACACGGGGAGAACATACAAACTCCACACAAATACTGATATAAACTTCTATAGATTGTCCCCTGGTGAAGAAGCCAGAAAACTCACTTCATGCAGCAGCAGTTCTTCACAGTTCAGCTCCCTGAATCTTTGGTTGATGTCGCTGTTTTTTCTTCTTGATTGTGATTTTTTTTCCACTCCTCATACGCTTCCAAGAGTGCTGGTAACGCTTCCTCAGAGAAATAATTCTCTCTCTTTTCCTCCATTGCTCGTGGTCTTTGTGTTCAACACATGCTGTCTTAGTAGGTTTGCCGTGAACGCGCGCGTCTGGAGGTTAATCAGCTCTGAGTTTATCAAACAGAGTCATAACTGCAGTTCTGGAACCAGAAACTCAGAGGAAGTTCTGGCAGCTTCACTTAACCCTGAGTTCAGGGTTTATTTCAGACTCTGTTAACCCTGTTTTCTGGAACACCCCCCTGCTCTGATTAGCAGAGAATCAGGTGCACACTGCTCCCTCACTCACTCTCTTGCTCGACCACTCGCACAGAGCGTCACCTAGTTTTCCACTAGCGCTCCCTCTGCTGTCGTACACTATTGCATTTTTAAGAATGAAGTTTCAAATACAATCAAACATGATATAAATAAATAACTGATTTTTGGAAATGGACTGGTGGGCCGCACTGAATGAGGGTAGAGGCGGCGGTTGGCCATCCCTGGTCTGTTTGCCCAATATGCTGCTGTGAAAACACAGAGCATAAGCTCCACAGAGGGGCTTAAATCAGGCTTTACCTGCTGTCCACCCGGCTGCTGTACGCACAATTCCTCCAGCACCATACACGTCTGTTTCCCCATTCGACAACACTCCACAGTGAGTGTATTACAGAGAGTAAGCAGTGCAGTCTGTCTCCGTTTCCCCGTCTGACAACAGTCCAGCACCGGTGTGAAGAGAGAGCCACACAGAGAGAGCAGCGGAGTGCTGAGATTGGATCTGGGTTGATTCCTCGCACAGCGTACACCTCTAGGGGGTTATATGAGAGGATTAATAAAGAAAATGAATATTGGTAAATGTAAATATAGTTTTGGGCTGCGCGGTGGCGGAGTGGTTAGCACTGCGGCAGCACAGCAACTTACCCTTGGCCGGGGGATCGTGGGTTCGATCCCAGCCCCTGACCAACAGTGATCTGTGTGGAGTTTGCATGTTCTCCCCGTGTCTGCGTGGGTTTACTCCGGGATTTCTCCGGTTTCCTTCCACATGCCAAAAACAGGCAAGTTAGGTTAATTGGCATCAAAACTGGGGATTCTAAATTGTCCTTAGGTATGACTGTGAGAGTGAATGGTTGTCTGTCTCTGTGTTGGCCCTGCAATGGACTGACGATCTGTCCAGGGTGTACACTGCCTCTCGCCCAAAGATGCTGGGATAGGCTCCAGCCCCCCGCGACCCGAAAAGGATTAAGCGGAAGAAGATGAATAAATATAGTTTTGTTGTCCCAGCACCCAATAGTAACCTGTACCTATGTCGTCCCATGAGTCCACAGCGCCTGTATTCTGGAGAGAGACCCGTGGATGTTAAACTCCACTGACCGTGTCGGGTGTGCATGATTCTTTCTTTACCACCACGGGTAAAGGTCAGTTAAAAAAGGTCACCTTTGACCTCTTTTATGGTCAAGTGGTGAGTGAAACCATGTCAGGTGCATTCTTCAGGTATTGTGGCATCACCATGCAAGAGATGAGAGGCTGTGGTCAAGCAGCTTCTGAGTTACTTACATACATACATAAATACATACATACATACATAGGCTGCACGGTGGCGCAGTGGTTTAGCACTGTTGACAGCACAGTTTTACCCTCGGCCGGGGGACCGCGGGGATCATGAGATCGTGGGTTCGATCCCAGCCCCCGACCAACAGTGAGCTGTGTGGAGTTTGCATGTTCTCCCCGTGTTGCGCGGGTTTACTCCGGGATTTCTCCGGTTTCCTCCCGCACACCAAAAACATGTAGGTTTAGGGCGCTCGCGCACGCAGCGACCAGCAGCCGGTGGCTTGTCACCAGACTGCAAACCAAGTCTACCTACGGGTACAAATAAGTAAAAAAAAAAAAAAAAAAAAAAAAAAATACCCACACCACATAATCTCTCTTATAGATATATAGATGCATGTATGTAACTAACTAAATATGTGACCTTCATGCTGAGTGGTAGGAGTGTTTTCTGATTTTTCATCGGCCTCCGTCGGTCTATGATGACCATGGAAGAGAATCCTAAACGTCTACTCTGCTGGAACAGCACCGCCTGTGGCTGAACAGGCCGATGCGCACCAGTGTTCTACCTTCCAGCGTTGGGCGTTGGTAGGATTCAAGCCTGGGCAGGAAGATATGGAGGACAAGATGTTACCCATGCAGCATGTCCCCCCTCTCCACGACACTGATGAATCCAAAGGAACAGAAGGGCTGCTATAGTTTGGCACCAGCGCCGTCGCAGGAGCTGCCAGAACGATGTTGAGCACAACAAAGAACTGCCTTAGGGGCTCCAACTCCGGATTTTTCCTCAGGGTTGACTCCCGAAGCCTTTCCCGTGTCCGGGTGTGCCGCAAAGCAGCGGAGGTTTGAAATCAGGGTTTACCTTCTCCTAGATGGGCTACCTTCCCAGGTTGACGAGCCACCATCTACCCGAAGCATCTGGTTTTAAGGCACCAGAGATCCGCCCTCGCCCCTTCTCCTATTAGTAAAAGCAGTTCCACCGGGCTTAGAGACTAAACCACATGGGCAGGCTACGAGTTGGACTTAGTTGTCAGAGGCTTTTCAAGACGCACGCCGTAAGGAGCATTTTATGAGCACTGGGAGCTTAACCCCAGTGCCGCTCCTGGTTATGACAACCTTGGAACCTTTCTGATTTTGTTATCTGTTTAGTTCATGTGAGTCTCTTCACCTTTTCTGAGTTCAGTTACTCTGAGATGTCAAATGTCTGATTATAAACCTGTTTGAGGCATAAAAATCAGTGAAAATCACCTTATTATTGACCCTGGTCTAGGAAAGTTTCTGATTGTTTCAAATCAGGTGTGAATGATTTGACAAAACTGTGGAATTGCCATGATGGCCACAATCTGGTTTTGATGATTTATGTTTGTAATGATGGTTTCAGGAGTCGACTTGCTTTGTTATCAGTGAAAATGGAGAGTAAACTGGTCATTTTAAAATGTTTATTTCTCCACTCAAATATTAAGGTGCATAAAAATACAGAAATAGAAGTTTGTACAGTTCTGCTTACAGAAAAAAATATTTCAACTATTTAAATCTAAACTGCAGTATTTTGTGCATTTTCATAACTGCAGACAGTGACATTGTGATTTGATGTTTCAAACAGAAATATTCATCAATCTGCTCATGTAAACTCAATGTTTAATGAATTTATTAGTCATTTGTGTGATATTTAAGCCCCAACAGCTCAGAGAAAAATTCCACCTTAACACAGCAGTGATGTTCAGTTTATTAATGAGGTTTTAGTTTGTTTTCTACTGAGAGGTGTTTCTAATGTTTTAGTGTCCATGTAGCAACCATGAGAACATCAGAAGCACATGGAACACAGTCCAGAACAAGAACACTAACTGAGGATTTGTGGTTTATTTCTCAGACTGACTGACATCATCAAGATGGAGGAAGAGGAGGACAGAGCAGAGTCTGGAGGATCCCCATGTCTGTCTATGAGGAGTGATTGGTCCAAACATAATCCTCCAGCCTTCAGTGATGAACCTGGACCTTCAGTGTAAGAGAACTCCACACTATCAGTCCTGTTTTCCTCTGAGAATCTCTGCAGCTGCCAGTTATAAAGAAAATCTTTCATTTATTGTGATCTCAAGTTCCTGACATTAACCAGATCATTATCAGCGTGAGTTTTAGTTTGTGTGTAGAAAATGTGTCAGGAATTGATGTGATATTATTAGAAATCTGTTTTGTATTTGCAGAGATCAGAGCCTCCATAGCAGAGCAGAAACACTGTTTTTGCAAAAAGACTTAGTAAATACATGTACAGACTTGTCCATCCGGACCAAACTGGATTTATCTCTGGCAGAAACTCTGCTTCCAACCTGAGACGTCTCTTTAATATAATGTATCATTGCAAGTCCAGCCTGAGTAATCTTGTTGTAGTCTCTCTCGATGCTGAAAAGGAGTTTGACCAGGTAGAATGGTCCTACTTATTTGCTGTTTTAGACAAATTTAATCTTTTGTACAAGCAAACCAGAGCTCAGATACTAACTAATGGAATACTATCCCCTCACTTCAGCCTGTTTAGGGGTACGACGCAGGGCTGCCCCCTCTCACCTTTCCTGTTTGCATTGGCCATTGAGCCTCTCTCTGAGTCGGTTTGTACAGATCCAGATGTACATGGCTTCTATATTTTGGACACGTCTTATAAAATTTCCCTTTATGCGGAGGATGTCCTGTTGTTTATTACGAAACCTTAGTCCAGTCTTCCTGCGATTCTGGACAAAATGGATGTATTTGGAACTTTCTCTGGTTACAGAATTAATTGGAGTAAGAGTGAGTTGATGCCCGTTGATTGGTGGATTTATTCCTAATACAACATCTACCATTTAAAGTTTCTACTCAGGCATTCACTTACCTTGGGATTCAGAGAACAAAAGATTTCTCTTCTCTTTTCAAAGCTAACTATCCCCCTCTTGTGGCCAAATTGCAGTTTTGGGGATTTCTCCCTAGTTCAATGATTGGGAATATTAATGCAATCAAAATTATATTTCTTCCTCAGTTATTGTATCTCCTTTAATGTCTACCTGTGTTTTTACCAAAATGTTTTTTTTTAAAAAATTAGTGTCTGTTGTTTTACCCTTTATTTGGAATTTCCAAAACCATTGGATCAAAAAGGCTCATTTTTGTAATCCCAGGTGGGTGGGTGGACTTGCTGTCCCTGACTTTTGTCTTTGTTACTGGGCTTTCAACATTAAAATAATTTCAAGATTGTTAGATAACTCAATTAATTTCCCTCGCTGGCTGCAGTTGGAGTGGGAGCATTGCCACCCATACAGTTTGGGGGCAGTGATCCTGTCTCCTGGAACTTTAGATAAATCTATTTATGATGAAAGTGTTGTTATAAATAGCACGATCAGAATCTGGAAACAAATTAAGATGCATTTCAGGGTTAAATCACTCTCCTTTTACTTCCCATTGCTGGAATCCGTCATTCCCACCATCTCAGTATGATAATGGATTTTTACAATGGAGAGACCTGGGTATTCACACTGTCGGTGATCTTCACCTGAATGGTACCTTAGCCTCATTTGAACAGCTACAAGAAATGTATGAATTACCCAGGAGTAATTTTTTTTAGGTTTCTACAAATCAGAAATTATGTGCGTACCCACATATCTTCTTCTGAAAGTGCATCACCTACAGTTCTAGACAAGTGCCTTCTTCAAAACACAGGCTCTGATGGAAAAGTAAATAAAAAATCTTTATAGCAATAACCTTTATTTCTGAATGCAATGATAAAGGTTGTAAAATAGCCAACTGCCTTGCAATGCTCTGGATTTATAACATCACTTTATTCTGAATCCTTAGTTTTTTTTATGGAAAATAAAATCTGAGCCAAATGACGTCCAAGTGGGGCTGGAACTCACAGCCTCTCACATCCAAGTTCGTCACTCTACTCATGCCACTCAGGCTTGATCACTTTGAGATGAAATAGAAATATTTTTTATTTATAATCCTTTATTAGTCCCACAATGGGGAAATTACAGGACATCCACCTGGATGGATGAGGCAGCCACGGTGCAGCACCAATCCCTTCACCATTCACACACACATTCACACCTAGGGCCACTTTAGAGTCTCCAGTTAACCTAACCTGCATGTTTTGGGCCTGTTGGAGGAAATCAGAGTAGCCGGGATAAACCCACGCACACACGGGGAGAACATACAGACTCCACACAAATACTGATATAAACTTCTATAGATTGTCCCCTGGTGAAGAAGCCAGAAAACTCACTTCATGCAGCAGCAGTTCTTCACAGTTCAGCTCCCTGAATCTTTGGCTGATGTCACTATTTTTTCTTCTTGATTGTGATTTTTTTCCACTCCTCATATGCCTCCAAGAGTGCTGGTAACGCTTCCTCAGAGAAATAATTCTCTCTCTTTTCCTCCACTGCTCGTGGTCTCTGTGTTCAACACATGCTGTCTTAGTAGGTTTGCCGTGAACGTGCACGTCTGGAGGTCAGTCAACTCTGAGTTGATCAAACAGAGTCATAACCGCAGTTCTGGAACCACAAACTCAGAGGAAGTTCTGGCAGCTTCACTTAACCCTGAGTTCAGGGTTTATTTCAGGCTCTGTTAATCCTGTTTTCTGGAACACCCCCCTGCTCTGATCACCATAGAGTCAGGTACACACTGCTCCCTCACTCACTCTTTTGCTCGACCACTCGCACAGAGCATCACCTAGTTTTCCATTAGCTTTCCCTCTGTTGTCGTACACTATTGTATTTTTAAGAATGAAGTTTCAAATACAGTCAAACACGATATAAATAAATAACTGATTTTTGGAAATGGACTGGTGGGCCGCACTGAATGAGGGTGGAGGCGGCGGCTGGCCATCCCTGGCCTGTTTGCCCAATATGCTGCTGTGAAAAATGGAGCATAAGCTCCACAGAGGGGCTTAAATCAGGCTTTACCTGCTGTCCACCCGGCTGCTGTCTTGTCGGGGTACGCACCATTCCTCCAGCACCATACACGTCTTTTTCCCCGTCCGACAACACTAAACAGTGAGTGTATTACAGAGAGTAAGCAGTGCAGTCTGTCTCCGTTTCCCCGTCTGACAACAGTCCAGCACCGGTGTGAAGAGAGAACCACACAGAGAGAGCAGCGGAGTGCTGAGATTGGATCTGGGGTGCGCTTGATTCCTCGCACAGCGTACACCTCTAGGGGGTTATATGAGAAGATTAATAAAGAAAATGAATATTGGTAAATTGTAAATATAGTTTTGGTTTCCCACCACCCAATGGTAACCTGTACCCATGTCACCCCATGAGTCCACAGCACCTCTATCCTGGAGAGAGACCCGTGGATCTTAAACTCCACTGACCGTGTCGGGTCTGCATGATTCTTTCTTTACCTCCACCGGTAAAGGTCAGTTAAAAAAGGTCACCTTTGACCACCTTTATGGTCAAGCGGTGAGTGAAACCATGTCAGGTGCTCTCTTCAGGTATTGTGGCATCACCATGCAAGAGATGAGAGGCCGCGGTCAAGTGACTTCTGAGTTACTTACATACATACATACATACATACCCACACCGCATAATCTCTTTCATAGATATATAGATGTATGTATGTAACTAACTAAATATGTGACCTTCATGTTGAGTGGTAGGAGTGTTTTCTGATTTTATTATCTGTTTAGTTCATGTGAGTCTCTTCACCTTTTCTGAGTTCAGTTACTCTGAGATGTCAAATGTCTGATTATAAACCTGTTTGAGGCATAAAAATCAGTCAGAATCACCGTATTATCGACGCTGGTCTAGGAGAGTTTCTGATTGTTTCAAATCAGGTGTGAATGATTTGACAAAACTGTGGAATTGCCATGATGGCCACAATCTGGTTTTGATGATTTATGTTTGTAATGATGGTTTCAGGAGTCGACTTGTTTTGTTATCAGTGAAAATGGAGAATAAACTGGTCATTTTAAAATGTTTATTTCTCCACTCAAATATTAAGGTGCATAAAAATACAGAAACAGAAGTTTGTACAGTTCTGTTTACAGAAAAAAAATATTTCTACTATTTAAATCTAAACTGCAGTATTTTGTGCATTTTCATAACTGCAGACCCTGACATTGTGATTGATGTTTCAAACAGAAATATTCATCAATCTGCTCATGTAAATTCAATGTTTAATTAATTTATTAGTCCTTTGTGTGATATTTAAGTCCCAACAGCTCAGAGAAAAATTCCACCTTAACACAGCAGTGATGTTCAGTTTATTAATGAGGTTTTAGTTTGTTTTCTACTGAGAGGTGTTTCTAATGTTTTAGTGTCCATGTAGCAACCATGAGAACATCAGAAGAACATGGAACACAGTCCAGAACAAGAACACTAACTGAGGATTTGTGGTTTATTTCTCAGACTGACTGACATCATCAAGATGGAGGAAGAGGAGGACAGAGCAGAGTCTGGAGGATCCACATGTCTGTCTATGAGGAGTGATTGGTCCAAACATAATCCTCCAGCCTTCAGTGATGAACCTGGACCTTCAGTGTAAGAGAACTCCACACTATCAGTCCTGTTTTCCTCTGAGAATCTCTGCAGCTGCCAGTTATAAAGAAAATCTTTCATTTATTGTGATCTCAAGTTCCTGACATTAACCAGATCATTATCAGCGTGAGTTTTAGTTTGTGTGTAGAAAATGTGTCAGGAATTGATGTGATATTATTAGAAATCTGTTTTGTATTTGCAGAGATCAGAGCCTCCATAGCAGAGCAGAAACACTGTTTTTGCAAAAAGACTTAGTAAATACATGTACAGACTTGTCCATCCGGACCAAACTGGATTTATCTCTGGCAGAAACTCTGCTTCCAACCTGAGACGTCTCTTTAATATAATGTATCATTGCAAGTCCAGCCTGAGTAATCTTGTTGTAGTCTCTCTCGATGCTGAAAAGGAGTTTGACCAGGTAGAATGGTCCTACTTATTTGCTGTTTTAGACAAATTTAATCTTTTGTACAAGCAAACCAGAGCTCAGATACTAACTAATGGAATACTATCCCCTCACTTCAGCCTGTTTAGGGGTACGACGCAGGGCTGCCCCCTCTCACCTTTCCTGTTTGCATTGGCCATTGAGCCTCTCTCTGAGTCGGTTTGTACAGATCCAGATGTACATGGCTTCTATATTTTGGACACGTCTTATAAAATTTCCCTTTATGCGGAGGATGTCCTGTTGTTTATTACGAAACCTTAGTCCAGTCTTCCTGCGATTCTGGACAAAATGGATGTATTTGGAACTTTCTCTGGTTACAGAATTAATTGGAGTAAGAGTGAGTTGATGCCCGTTGATTGGTGGATTTATTCCTAATACAACATCTACCATTTAAAGTTTCTACTCAGGCATTCACTTACCTTGGGATTCAGAGAACAAAAGATTTCTCTTCTCTTTTCAAAGCTAACTATCCCCCTCTTGTGGCCAAATTGCAGTTTTGGGGATTTCTCCCTAGTTCAATGATTGGGAATATTAATGCAATCAAAATTATATTTCTTCCTCAGTTATTGTATCTCCTTTAATGTCTACCTGTGTTTTTACCAAAATGTTTTTTTTTTAAAAATTAGTGTCTGTTGTTTTACCCTTTATTTG
This sequence comes from Pholidichthys leucotaenia, assembly GCA_020510985.1. Lineage (NCBI taxonomy): Eukaryota > Metazoa > Chordata > Actinopteri > Cichliformes > Pholidichthyidae > Pholidichthys > Pholidichthys leucotaenia. Next base: position 147,885,029 of record CM035850.1, on the reverse strand, counting down.
GAATTTCCAAAACCATTGGATCAAAAAGGCTCATTTTTGTAATCCCAGGTGGGTGGGTGGACTTGCTGTCCCTGACTTTTGTCTTTGTTACTGGGCTTTCAACATTAAAATAATTTCAAGATTGTTAGATAACTCAATTAATTTCCCTCGCTGGCTGCAGTTGGAGTGGGAGCATTGCCACCCATACAGTTTGGGGGCAGTGATCCTGTCTCCTGGAACTTTAGATAAATCTATTTATGATGAAAGTGTTGTTATAAATAGCACGATCAGAATCTGGAAACAAATTAAGATGCATTTCAGGGTTAAATCACTCTCCTTTTACTTCCCATTGCTGGAATCCGTCATTCCCACCATCTCAGTATGATAATGGATTTTTACAATGGAGAGACCTGGGTATTCACACTGTCGGTGATCTTCACCTGAATGGTACCTTAGCCTCATTTGAACAGCTACAAGAAATGTATGAATTACCCAGGAGTAATTTTTTTTAGGTTTCTACAAATCAGAAATTATGTGCGTACCCACATATCTTCTTCTGAAAGTGCATCACCTACAGTTCTAGACAAGTGCCTTCTTCAAAACACAGGCTCTGATGGAAAAGTAAATAAAAAATCTTTATAGCAATAACCTTTATTTCTGAATGCAATGATAAAGGTTGTAAAATAGCCAACTGCCTTGCAATGCTCTGGATTTATAACATCACTTTATTCTGAATCCTTAGTTTTTTTTATGGAAAATAAAATCTGAGCCAAATGACGTCCAAGTGGGGCTGGAACTCACAGCCTCTCACATCCAAGTTCGTCACTCTACTCATGCCACTCAGGCTTGATCACTTTGAGATGAAATAGAAATATTTTTTATTTATAATCCTTTATTAGTCCCACAATGGGGAAATTACAGGACATCCACCTGGATGGATGAGGCAGCCACGGTGCAGCACCAATCCCTTCACCATTCACACACACATTCACACCTAGGGCCACTTTAGAGTCTCCAGTTAACCTAACCTGCATGTTTTGGGCCTGTTGGAGGAAATCAGAGTAGCCGGGATAAACCCACGCACACACGGGGAGAACATACAGACTCCACACAAATACTGATATAAACTTCTATAGATTGTCCCCTGGTGAAGAAGCCAGAAAACTCACTTCATGCAGCAGCAGTTCTTCACAGTTCAGCTCCCTGAATCTTTGGCTGATGTCACTATTTTTTCTTCTTGATTGTGATTTTTTTCCACTCCTCATATGCCTCCAAGAGTGCTGGTAACGCTTCCTCAGAGAAATAATTCTCTCTCTTTTCCTCCACTGCTCGTGGTCTCTGTGTTCAACACATGCTGTCTTAGTAGGTTTGCCGTGAACGTGCACGTCTGGAGGTCAGTCAACTCTGAGTTGATCAAACAGAGTCATAACCGCAGTTCTGGAACCACAAACTCAGAGGAAGTTCTGGCAGCTTCACTTAACCCTGAGTTCAGGGTTTATTTCAGGCTCTGTTAACCCTGTTTTCTGGAACACCCCCCTGCTCTGATCACCATAGAGTCAGGTACACACTGCTCCCTCACTCACTCTTTTGCTCGACCACTCGCACAGAGCATCACCTAGTTTTCCATTAGCTTTCCCTCTGTTGTCGTACACTATTGTATTTTTAAGAATGAAGTTTCAAATACAGTCAAACACGATATAAATAAATAACTGATTTTTGGAAATGGACTGGTGGGCCGCACTGAATGAGGGTGGAGGCGGCGGCTGGCCATCCCTGGCCTGTTTGCCCAATATGCTGCTGTGAAAAATGGAGCATAAGCTCCACAGAGGGGCTTAAATCAGGCTTTACCTGCTGTCCACCCGGCTGCTGTCTTGTCGGGGTACGCACCATTCCTCCAGCACCATACACGTCTTTTTCCCCGTCCGACAACACTAAACAGTGAGTGTATTACAGAGAGTAAGCAGTGCAGTCTGTCTCCGTTTCCCCGTCTGACAACAGTCCAGCACCGGTGTGAAGAGAGAACCACACAGAGAGAGCAGCGGAGTGCTGAGATTGGATCTGGGGTGCGCTTGATTCCTCGCACAGCGTACACCTCTAGGGGGTTATATGAGAAGATTAATAAAGAAAATGAATATTGGTAAATTGTAAATATAGTTTTGGTTTCCCACCACCCAATGGTAACCTGTACCCATGTCACCCCATGAGTCCACAGCACCTCTATCCTGGAGAGAGACCCGTGGATCTTAAACTCCACTGACCGTGTCGGGTCTGCATGATTCTTTCTTTACCTCCACCGGTAAAGGTCAGTTAAAAAAGGTCACCTTTGACCACCTTTATGGTCAAGCGGTGAGTGAAACCATGTCAGGTGCTCTCTTCAGGTATTGTGGCATCACCATGCAAGAGATGAGAGGCCGCGGTCAAGTGACTTCTGAGTTACTTACATACATACATACATACATACCCACACCGCATAATCTCTTTCATAGATATATAGATGTATGTATGTAACTAACTAAATATGTGACCTTCATGTTGAGTGGTAGGAGTGTTTTCTGATTTTATTATCTGTTTAGTTCATGTGAGTCTCTTCACCTTTTCTGAGTTCAGTTACTCTGAGATGTCAAATGTCTGATTATAAACCTGTTTGAGGCATAAAAATCAGTCAGAATCACCGTATTATCGACGCTGGTCTAGGAGAGTTTCTGATTGTTTCAAATCAGGTGTGAATGATTTGACAAAACTGTGGAATTGCCATGATGGCCACAATCTGGTTTTGATGATTTATGTTTGTAATGATGGTTTCAGGAGTCGACTTGTTTTGTTATCAGTGAAAATGGAGAATAAACTGGTCATTTTAAAATGTTTATTTCTCCACTCAAATATTAAGGTGCATAAAAATACAGAAACAGAAGTTTGTACAGTTCTGTTTACAGAAAAAAAATATTTCTACTATTTAAATCTAAACTGCAGTATTTTGTGCATTTTCATAACTGCAGACCCTGACATTGTGATTGATGTTTCAAACAGAAATATTCATCAATCTGCTCATGTAAATTCAATGTTTAATTAATTTATTAGTCCTTTGTGTGATATTTAAGTCCCAACAGCTCAGAGAAAAATTCCACCTTAACACAGCAGTGATGTTCAGTTTATTAATGAGGTTTTAGTTTGTTTTCTACTGAGAGGTGTTTCTAATGTTTTAGTGTCCATGTAGCAACCATGAGAACATCAGAAGAACATGGAACACAGTCCAGAACAAGAACACTAACTGAGGATTTGTGGTTTATTTCTCAGACTGACTGACATCATCAAGATGGAGGAAGAGGAGGACAGAGCAGAGTCTGGAGGATCCACATGTCTGTCTATGAGGAGTGATTGGTCCAAACATAATCCTCCAGCCTTCAGTGATGAACCTGGACCTTCAGTGTAAGAGAACTCCTCACTATCAGTCCTGTTTTCCTCTGAGAATCTCTGCAGCTGCCAGTTAAAAAGAAAATCTTTCATTTATTGTGAGATCAAGTTCCTGACATTAACCAGATCATTATTATCAGCATTAGTTTTAGTTTATGTGTGTAGAAAATGTGTCAGGAATTGATGTGATATTATTAGAAATCTGTTTTGTATTTGCAGAGATCAGAGCCTCCATAGCAGAGCAGAAACACTGTTTTTGCAAACAGACTTAGTAAATACATGGACTGACTTGTCCATCCAAACCAAACTGGATTTATTCCTGGCAGAAACTCTGCTTTCAACCTTAGACGTCTCTTTAATATAATGTATCATTGCAAGTCTAGCCTGAGTAATCTTGTTGAAGTCTCTCTCAATGTTGAAAAGGCGTTTGACCAGGTAGAGTGGTCCTACTTATTTGCTGTTTTAGACAAATTTAATCTAGATGATAAATTTATTACCTGGATAAAACTTATGTACAAGCACCCCAGAGCTCAGATACTAACTAATGGGATGCTATCCCCTCACTTCAGCCTGTTTAGGGGTACGAGGCAGGGCTGCCCCCTCTCACCCCTCCTGTTCACATTTGTCATTGAGCCTCTCGCTGAGTTGGTTCGTACAGATCCAGATGTACATGGCTCCAATATTTTGGACACGTCTGATAAGATTTCCCATTATGCTTAGGATGTCCTGTTGTTTATTACGAAACCTCAGTCCAGTCTTCCTGCGATTCTGGACAAAATGGATGTATTTGGAACTTTCTCTGGTTACAGAATTAATTGGAGTAAGAGTGAGTTGATGCCTGTTGGATTGGTGGATTTATTCCTAATACAGCATCTACCATTTAAAGTTTCTACTCAGGCATTCACTTCCCTTGGGATTCAGAGAACAAAACATTTCTCTTCTCTTTTCAAATCTAACTATCCCCCTCTTGTGGCCAAATTGCAGTTTTGGAGATTTCTCCCGAGTTCATTGATTAGGAGAATTAACGTAATCAAAATTATATTTCTTCCTCAGTTATTGTATCTCCTTTAATGTCTACCTGTGTTTTTACCAAAATGTTTTTTTTTTAAAAATTAGTGTCTGTTGTTTTACCCTTTATTTGGAATTTCCAAAACCATTGGATCAAAAAGGCTCATCTTTGTAAACCCAGGCGGGTGGGTGGACTTGCTGTCCCTGACTTTTGTCTTTTTTACTGGGCTTTCAACATTAAAATAATTTCAAGATGGTTGGATAACTCTGTTAATTTCCCTCACTGGCAGCACTTGGAGTGGGAGCATTGCCGCCCATACAGTTTGGGGGCAGTGATCCTGTCTCCTGTAACTTTAGATAAATCTATTTATGATGAAAGTGTTGTTATAAATAGCACGATCAGAATCTGGAAACAAATTAAGATGCATTTCAGGGTTAAATTACTCTCCTTTTTACTTCCCATTGCTGGGAATCCGTCATGTGGAGTTTGCATGTTCTCCCCGTGTTTGCGTGGGTTTACTCCGGGATTTCTTCGGTTTCCTCCCACATGCGAAAAACATGTAGGTTAGGGAGTTAAGGGGTGCTTACGCACGCAGCGACCGGCAGCTGGTGGCTTGTCACCAGACTGCAGAACAAATCTACCTACGGGTACAAAATAAGTCCAAAAAAAAAAAAAATTCCCACCACCTCAGTCTGATAATGGATTTTTTACAATGGAGAGACCTGGGTATTCACACTATCGGTGATCTTCACCTGAATGGTACCTTAGCCTCATTTGAACAGCTACAAGAAATGTATGAATTACCCAGGAGTAATTTTTTTAGGTTTTTACAAATCACAAATTATGTGTGTACCCACATATCTTCTTCTGAAAGTGCATCACCTACAGTTCTAGACAAGTGCCTTCTTCAAAATACAGGCTCTGATGGAAAAGTATCACTTTTTATGACACCTTACAATCCATCAACCCTCCCTCAATGTCCGAAATCAAAAAGGACTGGGAAAATGAGTTGGGGACACAAATCACTGATGGACTCTGGTATCAGAGTCTTGGAGACATCGGTTCTTGCTCTTTAAATTCTAGGCATTGTTTGATTCAGTTTCGTGTCCTTCACAGACTACACTATTCTAAATCCAAGCTCTACAACATTTTTCCAGACGTCTCTTCACAATGTGATAAATGCTCTGCAGCAGAGGTGAACCTCGTTCACTCCTGTGTTTTTTGCCCCAAGTTAACAAGATATTGGACAAAAATTTTTGACGCCTTATCAAAAATTCTCCAGATTAAAACTGAACCAGACCCCATCTTAATTATACTTGGAGTATCTGATAATTCACCTACGTTACAGAAAACACAATACCAACTCCTCTCCTATAGTTTGATTGCAGCCATTAAATGGATTGTGATGTTTTGGAAAAAGAAGGAAGCTCCTACCTTTAAACTTTGGCTGAAAGCATTAGCTGATACACTCCATTTTGAAAAAAATTAGATTCTTCTTAAAAAATGAGTGGCGGTTTGATAAGATCTGGTCAGCTCTCGTCTGTTACCTAAAAATCAATTCTTCATTAATCTTCTGTACTGTCTATGCAATGTAACTAATGCACTGTTTCTCCTGTTTGTTTTATTATCGTCCATCACAACAGCTGTCATACATTATGTTTTATTAGCAGAACGAGTGGGTGGTGGTGGTGAGGGGTGTAAGCCTCTGTGTGTGTGTGTGTGTGTGTGTTTGGTGTATTTGTATTTTTTTTTTTTGAAATACAAGGGAAAAAAACAAGATGTGCTTTATTATGTAATGCATACACAATATCAGGTTTTCAATAAAACTCATTTGACAAAGAAATCAGTTCTGCTGCAGATCCTCCGTCTTCAAACACCACAGTTACAGACTGATGCTTGGCATATATTGTCCATAGAGTTTAGTGGACCCTCTGGACCCTCTATGCCCACTTCTGTCACAGCTGATGCTGTCTCCTCTTCAGCCTTTTATGGCCTTTGGCCTAATGAAGGATAACTTGTCAAAAAAGGGGAAAAACTATATTTGGATTACAAGGACACCATGTTGTATTTTATTTCTTTAACCTTTATTTATACAGGGTAGTTCCATTGAGAGGCAACCTGTCTTCTTCAAGGACACCCTGTTCTCACACTCACAGCAGGAAGCTGCCCAGTCCAACCACAGACTGACCTGTGGCCACTGAGCAGCTCCAATGGAGCAGTTGGGGTTCAAGGCCTTGCTCAAGGGCACCACAGTGGGTTTAAGGAGGGTGGGGAAAACACTGCTATGTTATCTGTCCCACCCAGATCTGATCCTGCCGGTCCAGGGATCAGACCACTGCTGCATGGTGGCGCAGTGGTTAGTACTGTGGTAGCACAGTTTTACCCTCGGCCGGGGGATCGCGGGGACCGTGAGATCGTGGGTTCGATCCCTGCCCCCGGCCAACAGTGATCTGTGTGGAGTTTGCATGTTCTCCCCGTGTTTGCGTGGGTTTACTCCGGGATTTCTCCGGTTTCCTCCCACATGCCAAAAACATGCAGGTTAGGGAGTTAAGGGGTGCTTACGCACGCAGTGACCGGCAGCTGGTGGTTTGTCACCAGACTGCAAAACAAATCTACCTACGGGTACAAAATAAGTAATAAAAAAAAACAAAAAAACAAACCTGTGACTCTTCGCTCACCAATCCACATCCCTAACCATTAGGCCACCACTGCCCACTGGACTGTAATGGTGATAAAATTATAAAAAAGTTAAAACAAAAATCCCACATTCATTCAATGAAAAAAGAGGCTTGTGAGGGAAACTGGTTGAATAGAAAAATCCTTCAAAAGGTTTGTATAAATTAACACTCCAGCAAGGCTGCATAGTGATGCCTTATTGTAACTGTAATATGGGAAAAATAAAAATTCATCCTGTCTAAATAACTACTAACGAACTGATTGTGGGAGGAAACCAGAGCCCCCGGAGTAAACCCACGCAGCACAGGGAGAACATGCAAACTCCACACAGAAAGGTTCCAACCCCTACCAGCCTGGGGATTCGAACCAGGAACCTTCTAGCTGTAAGTTAACAGTGCTAGTCTAATGTGGTTATTGAGGTATGTGGGGAAAGTTAAAAAGCCTGAACAGAGCTTCACAAACTAAACAATGGAGGATGGAACCATCAGACGTTCTTCCATTTTACCAGGGCAGAACCCAGATGTTCTCTGATCTGGATATCTGTTCATGACAGTGGGATTCAGTTTTTAACATTTGGGATTTGATATTTGCTCCTTCACCCAAACTGCTCAATTTTAACTTTGCTAATTCTGATTTACTACATTTACAAAAAAGGTCACAAAATTACATGAATAAATTTAGAAATATATCAAGAAAAATCTTCAAATTCACGTGACAAAAATTCCAAATTTATGAACAAAAAAAATTACATTTACAAAGAAGTCTAAAAATATCTTTGGGAAATTTATTTCAAATTACATAAAAATTGCATATTTACTATAAAAAAGGCTCTCAACTTTCCACAAAAAGCTGCAAATTTGTACAAAAAGGTACAAATTTACATGAAAAAAATCTTTATAGCAATAACCATTATATCTGAATGCAATGATAAAGGTTGTAAAATAGCCGACTGTCTTGCAATGCTCTGGATTTATAACATCACTTTATTCTGAATCCTTAGATTTTTTTATGGAAAATAAAATCTGAGCCAAAGGATGTCCAAGCTGGGGCTGGAACTCACAAACTCTCACATCAGAGTCCGTCACTCTACTCATGTCACTCAGAGGCTTGATCACTTTGAGATGAAATAGAAATCTTTTTTATTTATAATCCTTTATTAGTCCCACAATGGGGAAATTACAGGACATCCACCTGGATGGATGAGGCAGCCACGGTGCAGCACCAATCCCTTCACCATTCACACACACATTCACACCTAGGACCACTTTAGAGTCTCCAGTTAACCTAACCTGCATGTTTTGGGCCTGTTGAAGGAAACCAGAGTAGCCGAGATAAACCCACGCAGACACGGGGAGAACATACAGACTCCACACAAATACTGATATAAACTTCTATAGATTGTCCCCTGGTGAAGAAGCCAGAAAACTCACTTCATGCAGCAGCAGTTCTTCACAGTTCAGCTCCCTGAATCTTTGGCTGATGTCACTGTTTTTTCTTCTTGATTGTGATTTTTTTCCACTCCTCATACGCTTCCAAGAGTGCTGGTAACGCTTCCTCAGAGAAATGATTCTCTCTTTTCCTCCACTGCTCGTGGTCTCTGTGTTCAACACATGCTGTCTTAGTAGGTTTGCCATGAACGTGCACATCTGGAGGTCAGTCAACTCTGAGTTGATCAAACAGAGTCATAACCGCAGTTCTGGAACCACAAACTCAGAGGAAGTTCTGGCAGCTTCACTTAACCCTGAGTTCAGGGTTTATTTCAGGCTCTGTTAACCCTGTTTTCTGGAACACCCCCCTGCTCTGATCACCATAGAGTCAGGTACACACTGCTCCCTCGCTCACTCTCTTGCTCGACCACTCGCACAGAGCATCACCTAGTTTTCCATTAGCATTCCCTCCGTTGTCGTACACTATTGTATTTTTAAGAATGAAGTTTCAAATACAGTCAAACATGATATAAATAAATAACTGATTTTTGGAAATGGACTGGTGGGCCGCGGCGGCTGGCCATCCCTGGCCTGTTTGCCCAATGTGCTGCTGTGAAAACACGGAGCATAAGCTCCACAGAGGGGCTTAAATCAGGCTTTACCTGCTGTCCACTCGGCTGCTGTCTGGTCGGGGTACGCACCATTTCTCCAGCACCATACACGTCTGTTTCCACGTCCGACAACACTCCACAGTGAGTGTATTACAGAGAGTAAGCAGTGCAGTCTGTCTCTGTTTCCCCGTCTGACAACAGTCCAGCACCGGTGTGAAGAGAGAGCCACACAGAGAGAGCAGCGGAGTGCTGAGATTGGATCTGGGGTGCGCTTGATTCCTCGCACAGGGTACACCTCTAGGGGGTTATATGAGCAGATTAATAAAGAAAATGAATATTGGTAAATTGTAAATATAGTTTTGGTTTCCCAGCACTCAATGGTAACCTGTACCTATGTCGCCCCATGAGTCCACAACGCCTGTATTCTGGAGAGAGACCCGTGGATCTTAAACTCCACTGACCGTGTCGGGTCTGCATGATTCTCTCTTTACCTCCACCGGTAAAGGTCAGTTAAAAAAGGTCACCTTTTACCACCTTTATGGTCAAGCGGTGAGTGAAACCATGTCAGGTGCATTCTTCAGGTATTGTGGCATCACCATGCAAGAGATGAGAGGCTGCGGTCAAGTGGCTTCTGAGTTACTTACATACATACCCACACCGCATAATCTCTTTTATAGACATATAGATGTATGTATGTAACTAACTAAATATGTGACCTTCATGTTGAGTGGTAGGAGTGTTTTCTGATTTTATTATCTGTTTAGTTCATGTGAGTCTCTTCACCTTTTCTGAGTTCAGTTACTCTGAGATGTCAAATGTCTGATTGAGGCATAAAAATCAGTCAGAATCACCGTATTATCGACGCTGGTCTAGGAGAGTTTCTGATTGTTTCAAATCAGGTGTGAATGATTTGACAAAACTGTGGAATTGCCATGATGGCCACAATCTGGTTTTGATGATTTATGTTTGTAATGATGGTTTCAGGAGTCGACTTGCTTTGTTATCAGTGAAAATGGAGAATAAACTGGTCATTTTAAAATGTTTATTTCTCCACTCAAATATTAAGGTGCATAAAAATACAGAAACAGAAGTTTGTACAGTTCTGTTTACAGAAGAAAACATTTCTACTATTTAAATCTAAACTGCAGTATTTTGTGCATTTTCATAACTGCAGACACTGACTGTCAAGGGTGGCTCTCGCGAGCCACCATAAGACGCCACACAGTCACCAGTGAGTTTAGTGAGAGTTTTATTTACGGTGAAAATAGTGACAACACAGGCTGCTGAGATAATGACACATAACAGTCTTCATACAACAGGAGGCGTAAGGCAAACAGCTCTACAGGTCCATAGCAGGACACGGTCATACACAAGGCAGGCAAGGTTGGTGAAAATAATAATTACTCAAGCTGCTAAGGCAAAGACTCACAGGGATCAATACACACCGGGAGGGGTAAGGCTATACAGCACACTTACTAGTTCCGGGGAACGACGGTCAGACCAAAAGCAGACGTGGCATGAATAAGTCCAGTGCATCCATAGCGTGACGGAGTGTGAACAGACACTGCTGCAGAGATGCAGTCGCCAGCGCGGGTTAAAATAGTCCATCGCTAACGACCACAAATGCAGCACAGCTGTTCAGGGTTTGACACAGCTGAGCGGAAGCCTCCCCGAGCACTGTCACAATAAGAGCTCGGGAAGCTAGGATAACAGCGCCGCTGTCAAACCCTGACAGGAATAACCCGAGCACCAAGACCTAGAGCTCGGGTCATGACAGTAGCCCCCCCTCACTTGACGGGCTCAGAACGTCTAATAACACCTAGCCGCCCCCCCCCCCCCCAACCACAGGGCGAGTGGACTGAGGAGCAGGCAAGGAGGGAGACAAACAAAACTTGACAACCCCTAAACAGAAAAAGAAAAGAATACATCACTTGACATATCCATCCCATTTTCCCAGAACCATGACGAGAGAAAGAAAAAAAAAAAACCCAGAGAGAAAAAAAAACAAAAAAAAACAAGGCATGACTACAAAACAAGAACACAATCATACGAGACAGAAACACCAGACCCTGAAAAATTACCCACTGAGACCACAGACAACCCGTCTAACCCCAGTGTACATAACCAGACCAAAAAACAATAAACCCACAAACACACAGTAACTATAGAAACAAAACAAGAAATAAATGGAAACACATAACCATGGAAAAAAAAAGGAAAGAATTACAAGACGATAACTATGGAAACAAAACAAAATGCAAACACAAGATAACTATGGGGAAAAAAAGGAACCAGAAATACATGACGGCAACTATGGGCATAGAACCAAGAAATAAATACAAACTTATGGTAACTAAGGGAGCAAAAAAAAAACCAAGACGTAAATGCAAACACATGATGACAAAGAACAAGAAACACATACTAACACATGTTGACTATGGAAAACAAAAAAAAAAACCACAAACACAGCCAGAAATACATGCAACCACCCGATAAAGGAACAAAAAAACCCACCATACTACAGCCCTTCAAAGGAAGAGGGGGAACCAAACAAACAAACAAAAAAAAAAACAAGCCCAAGACCATGGATTTCAAAAACTCATGAGGCAATCCATATTGCTTAACAAAACTTAGACATGACCAGACACCATATGGGCCAAAACAAGAGATGATTGGCGGAGGTCCAATGCCCCCCAGGCAGAGCTCCGGCGACCTCCCTGCCCCCGATGGCCCACGGATAGTCCCACAAGCAGTACATGGTCAGGTGGCCTGCCCCAGTCCCAGGCCCCCAGAAACAAGTCCTCCGGTGGCCGAACCAGGCCACCCAGTAGCAACCACAGTTTATCGGGCGACCACCCCTAGACGCCGAACGCACAAAGCAGCTCCTCGGGTGGCCGACCCGCATCCCACAACCACCAGAATCGTGGAGGAATTACATGCCGCCGCCCGCCTAATGAAGGCCAGACATGCGAGCGCCAGTCTGCCAAACAAACACCTCCAACGGCCCCCAGCTGGTGGCTCCTGAGAGGGGAACAACCAAGAGCTTGGACGTGCTTGAATCCTGATTGGGTCGCAGCCGCACCCGCGCTGGACCCCCACTGGACCTCGTCGGACCCCGATTGGGTCGCAGCCGCACCCGCGCTGGACCCCCACTGGACCTCGTCAGACCCCGATTGGGTCGCAGCCGCACCGGACCCCGACTGGGTCACCTCGGCCCACGAGTCGGACCCCAACTGGGTCAGGACGGACCCCGATTGGGTCACCGCTGCACCCGCGCCTCTGCACCCGCGTCGGACCCCGACTGGGTCACCTCGGCCCCCGCGTCGGCCCCCGACTGGGTCACCTCGGCCCATGCGTCGGACCCCGACTGGGTCGGCACTGCACCTGCGACGACCTCCATCCCCGAACCTGGGACCTCCAGTCCCGTGACCTCGACATACTCCAGACCGGTAACGCTGTGGAGAGGCTCAGAGAACAGGAGAGGACCGGGATCAGTCTCACCGGCAGCACCAGAGCCCAGCGAGACGAGCTCGGGTGCAGCAGACGGCTGCCCCTTGCTCGCCTCCCCATGAGGCAGGCAGAAATGCTCTCACACACCATGAAGGAAAACTAAGAAGAGCACTTGCCTGCGCCCGGGCTCTGGAGCCGTCCAGGACTTTGACGATCCAGGTTCAGACAGACGCTCGTCGTTGGGCTCCCACTCGGCTGCGTCGGGTTCCACAGCCAGCCTGATGGTGTCTGCAGCTGGATCCTCTCGCGCTGGCGTCCACACCAATAACCCGCGTGGCGTGGGGGCAGGGGACCCTCGACCTGCTGACTCGGGCTGCATCTCTGAGGAAACCTGGGGACGCTTACTCGTCGGCTCTGGCTCCTCACCGCAGTCGGTTCTCCTTCTCTGTCCAACACAAGGCTGCAGGGCCCGGATATCTCCCAGAACCGCAGGCCTCCCCCTCGTCCGACGGCGTGGAAGTGATGCCAAGGACCGCTCAGCAGGAGGAAACACAGAGGCAGCAGGTTCAGTGTTATAGGCTACAGCTGGAGAAGGAAACTCGGGGAGCTGCGAACCCCGAGCTTCACCCCCAGGAGTCAGACAAGACAGATCACTATGATGGATAGGTAAGTGAAATTGAACTTGCCTGTCTCCTGCAGGGAAGATGGTGCCAGCTGTAGAGGACGTTGCTCCTTCCCTCGCTCGCTGGATGGTAACACAGGACCCATGGACGTGGCTCACCGGCACAGGACTAAGATCGCTCTCAGCCACTGGCTGGTTGAGCAGGTCATTCCGGCGGCCCGGAACTGGATCCGGAGCAGGAGCTTGTTGAAAACGTGCTCGGTCGCAGCGCCGACGCCTCCGCTGGGCCCCAGATGGTGCGAACTCCAGGACCGGATCAAGGACGGGATCAGGATCCGTAGGCCAAGAGCAGAAGTGCCTCTTCTCCCGCTTCACGCCGCGTTCCTCCTCCAGCATCAGGAAAATCTCGCGTTGTGCGGCGATATCCTCCCTCCTCGCGTGGACTTCCGGGTGGTCGGCCCAGCAGGAAGGGAGATGACGAAGAACGTCTTCAGCAGCGTCTAGGTACCAATGTATGCTGCGATGGTAATCCAGCAGGGAAGCGGAGATGAGCATCTCATCCACCACTTCCAGAACGCCTGTCAGCTCGTGGCTCGGGCTCCCAGCTCGGGCTCCCAGCGCGGCCCCTCCGCGACGGCATTCCTCCCACACACACAGTTCCCAGACGGAAACAGCAACTGTCCGAAAAACTCAAACTCACTGGTGAATTGCGTCTCGGGTTGGCGTCACCGTAAACGCCATTCTGGCAGCAGTGTACTGTCAAGGGTGGCTCTCGCGAGCCACCATAAGACGCCACACAGTCACCAGTGAGTTTAGTGAGAGTTTTATTTACGGTGAAAATAGTGACAACACAGGCTGCTGAGATAATGACACATAACAGTCTTCATACAACAGGAGGCGTAAGGCAAACAGCTCTACAGGTCCATAGCAGGAGACGGTCATACACAAGGCAGGCAAGGTTGGTGAAAATAATAATTACTCAAGTTGCTAAGGCAAAGACTCACAGGGATCAATACACACCGGGAGGGGTAAGGCTATACAGCACACTTACTAGTTCTGAGTTGTCAAATGTCTGATTATAAACCTGTTTGAGGCATAAAAATCAGTGAAAATCACCTTATTATTGACCCTGGTCTAGGAAAGTTTCTGATTGTTTCAAATCAGGTGTGAATGATTTGACAAAACTGTGGAATTGCCATGATGGCCACAATCTGGTTTTGATGATTTATGTTTGTAATGATGGTTTCAGGAGTCGACTTGCTTTGTTATCAGTGAAAATGGAGAGTAAACTGGTCATTTTAAAATGTTTTTCTCCACTCAAATATTAAGGTGCATAAAAATACAGAAATAGAAGTTTGTACAGTTCTGTTTACAGAAAAAAATATTTCTACTATTTAAATCTAAACTGCAGTATTTTGTGCATTTTCATAACTGCAGACACTGACATTGTGATTTGATGTTTCAAACAGAAATATTCATCAATCTGCTCATGTAAACTCAATGTTTAATGAATTTATTAGTCATTTGTGTGATATTTAAGCCCCAACAGCTCAGAGAAAAATTCCACCTTAACACAGCAGTGATGTTCAGTTTATTAATGAGGTTTTAGTTTGTTTTCTACTGAGAGGTGTTTCTAATGTTTTAGTGTCCATGTAGCAACCATGAGAACATCAGAAGAACATGGAACACAGTCCAGAACAAGAACACTAACTGAGGATTTGTGGTTTATTTCTCAGACTGACTGACATCATCAAGATGGAGGAAGAGGAGGACAGAGCAGAGTCTGGAGGATCCACATGTCTGTCTATGAGGAGTGATTGGTCCAAACATAATCCTCCAGCCTTCAGTGATGAACCTGGACCTTCAGTGTAAGAGAACTCCTCACTATCAGTCCTGTTTTCCTCTGAGAATCTCTGCAGCTGTCAGTTAAAAAGAAAATCTTTCATTTATTGTGAGATCAAGTTCCTGACATTAACCAGATCATTATTATCAACATTGGTTTAAGTTTATGTGTGTAGAAAATGTGTCAGGAATTGATGTGATATTATTAGAAATCTGTTTTGTATTTGCAGAGATCAGAGCCTCCATAGCAGAGCAGAAACACTGTTTTTGCAAACAGACTTAGTAAATACATGGACTGACTTGTCCATCCGGACCAAACTGGATTTATCCCTGGCAGAAACTCTGCTTCCAACCTGAGACGTCTCTTTAATATAATGTATCATTGCAAGTCTAGCCTGAGTAATCTTGTTGTAGTCTCTCTCGATGCTGAAAAGGAGTTTGACCAGGTAGAGTGGTCCTACTTATTTGCTATTTTAGACAAATTTAATCTAGGTGATAAATTTATTACCTTGATAAAACTTCTGTACAAGCACCCCAGAGCTCAGATACTAACTAATGGAATGCTATCCCCTCACTTCAGCCTTTTCAGGGGTACGACGCAGGGCTGCCCCCTCTCACCCCTCCTGTTCGCATTTGTCATTGAACCTCTCGCTGAGTCGATTCGTACAGATCCAGATGTACATGGCTCCAATATTTTGGACACGTCTGATAAGATTTCCTTTTATGCGGAGGATGTCCTGTTTATTACGAAACCTCAGTCCAGTCTTCCTGCGATTCTGGACAAAATGGATTTATTTGGAACTTTCTCTGGTTACAGAATTAATTGGAGTAAGAGTGAGTTGATGCCCGTTGGATTGGTGGATTTATCCCTAATACAACATTCATTCATCTTCTTCCGCTTAATCCTTTTCGGGTCGTGGGGGGGCTGGAGCCTATCCCAGCATCTTTGGGCGAGAGGCAGGGTACACCCTGGACAGATCGCCAGTCCATCGCAGGGCCAACACAGAGAGACAGACAACCATTCACTCTCACAGTCATACCTAAGGACAATTTAGAATCCCCAGTTTGATGCCAATTAACCCAACTTCTATGTTTTTTGGCATGTGGGAGGAAACCGGAGAAATCCCGGAGTAAACCCACGCAGACACGGGAGAACATGCAAACTCCACACAGATCACTGTTGGTCGGCGGCTGGGATCGAACCCAGGATCCCCCGGCCAAGGGTGAGTTGCTGTGCTGCTGTAGTGCTAACCACTCCGCCACCGCGCCGCCCTCCTAATACAACATTGACCATTTAAAGTTTCTACTCAGGCATTCACTTACCTTGGGATTCAGAGAACAAAAGATTTCTCTTCTCTTTTCAAAGCTAACTATCCCCCTCTTGTGGCCAAAATGCAGTTTTGGAGATTTCTCCCTAGTTCATTGATTGGGAGAATTAACGTAATCAAAATGATATTTCTTCCTCAGTTATTGTATTTCTTCCAATGTCTACCTGGGTTTTTACCAAAATGCTTTTTTAAAAAATTAGAGTCTGTTGTTTTACCCTTCATTTGGAATTTCAAAAACCATTGGATCAAAAAGGCTCATCTTTGTAAACCCAGGCAGGTGGGTGGGTGGACTTGCTGTCCCTGGCTTTTGTCTTTGTTAGTGGGCTTTCAACATTAAAATAATTTCAAGATGGTTGGATAACTCAGTTAATTTCCCTCGCTGGCTGTAGTTGGAGTGGGAGCATTGCCACCCATACAGTTTGGGGGCAGTGATCCTGTCTCCTGTAACTTTAGATAAATCTATTTATGATGAAAGTGTTGTTACCTCCGCCAAAGGGGGAGGTTATGTGATCATCGGCGTTGGTTTGTCTGTTTGTTTGTTTGTTTGTCTGTTAGCAAGATAACTCAAGAAGTTATGGACGGATTTTCATGAAATTTTCACAGATTGTCAGAAATGGGGTATCCTACAGATGATTAGATTTTGGTGGTGATCCGGATCATCGTCCACAAGAAAACCGCCATTACGAAAAAAAAAATGCCATTTTCGTGAATAACTACTGAACCACTAATCCTATCATTGTCAATCCAATTGCTAGTCATATGTTTTCATGGTCAAGGAATCTGAAGACGTACACACAAACACTGTATGGGGGGAACTGTGGCTGCCATTACCGAAAAGGCCATTTTCAAGAATAACTACTGAACCACTAATCCTATCATTGTCAATCCAATTGCTAGTCATATGTTTTCATGGTCAAGGAATCTGAAAACGTACACACAGACACTGTATGGGGGGAACTGTAGCGCTAAACCGCCATTACGCAAAATGCCATTTTCGTGAATAACTACTGAACCACTAATCTTATCATTGTCAATCCAATTGCTTGTCATATGTTTTCATGGTCAAGGAATCTGAAAACGTACACACAAACACTGTATGGGGGGAACTGTGGCCGCCATTACGGAAAATGCCATTTTCGTGGATAACTACTGAACCACTCATCCTATCATTGTCAATCCAATTGCTACTCATATGTTTTCATGGTCAAGGAATCTGAAAACGTTCACACAAACACTGTATGGGAGGAACTGTGACCGCCATTATGGAAAATGCCATTTTCCACAATAACTACTGAACCACTAATCCTATCATTGTTAATCCAATTGCTAGTCATATCTTTTCATGGTCAACGAATCTAAAAATGTACACACAAACACTGTATGGGAGGAACTGTGGCCGCCATTACGGAAAATGCCATTTTCGTGAATAACTACTGAACCACTGCTTCTCATATGTTTTCATGATCAAGGAATCTCAAGACTGTATGGACGGAACTGCGGCGCTTGGCGGAGGTCTGCGCTCTCCGAGTGCTTTTCTAGTTATATATAGCATGATCAGAATCTGGAAACAAATTAAGATGCATTTCAGGGTTAAATCACTCTACTTTTACTTCCCATTGCTGGGAATCCGTCTTTCCCACCATATCAGTCTGATAATGGATTTTTACAATGGAGAGACCTGGGTATTCACATTATCGGAGATCTTCACCTGAATGGTACCTTAGCCTCATTTGAACAGCTACAAGAAATGTATGAATTACCCAGGAGTAATTTTTTTAGGTTTCTACAAATCACAAATTATGTGCGTACCCACATATCTTCTTCTGAAAGTGCATCACCTACAGTTCTAGACAAGTGCCTTCTTCAAAACACAGGCGCTGATGGAAAAGCATCACTTTTTATGACGCCTTACAATCCATCAACCCTCCCTCAATGTCCGAAATCAAAAAGGACTGGGAAAATTAGTTGGGGACACAAATGGCTGATGGACTGTGGGATCAGAGTCTTGAAGACATCGGTCTTTGCTCTTTAAATTCTAGGCATTGTTTGATTCAGTTTCGTTTCCTTCACAGACTACACTAGTCTAAATCCAAGCTCCACAACATTTTTCCAGACGTCTCTTCACAATGTGATAAATGCTCTGCAGCAGAGGCGAACCTCGTTCACTCCTGTGTTTTTTGCCCGAAGTTAACAAGATATTGGACAAAAATTTTTGACACCTTATCAAAAATTCTCCAGATTAAAACTGAGCTAGATCACATCTTAATTATACTTGGAGTATCTGATAATTCACCTACATTACAGAAAACACAATACCAACTCCTCTCCTATAGTTTGATCGCAGACAAAACATTGATTGTGATGTTTTGGAAAAAGAAGGAATCTCCTACCTTTAAGCTTTGGCTGAAGGCATTAGCTGATACACTCCATTTTGAAAAAAAATAGATTCTTCTTAAAAAATAAAGAGTTGCAGTTTGATAAGATCTGGTCAGCCCTCATCTGTTACCTAAAAATCAATTCTTCATTCATTAATCTTCTGTACTGTCTATGCAATGAAACTAATGCACTGTTTGTCCTGTTTGTTTTATTATTGTCCATCACAACAGCTGTCATACATTATGTTTTATTAGCAGAATGAGTGAGGGGTGAGGGGTGTAAAGAGCCTCTGTATATGTCTGTGTGTGTGTGTGTGTGTGTGTGTGTGTGTGTGTGTGTGTGTGTGTGTGTGTGTGAGAGAGTGTGTGTGTGTGAGAGAGAGTGTGTGTGTGTGTGTGTGTGTATTTTTTTTTTTTAAAAACAAGGGAAAAAAACAACATGTGCTTTATTATGTAATGCATATACAATATCAGGTTTTCAATAAAACTCATTTGACAAAGAAATCAGTTCTGCTGCAGATCCTCCATCTTCAAACACCACAATCACAGACTGATGCTTGGCATAAATTGTCCATATAGTTTAGTGGACCCTCTATGTCCACTTCTGTCACAGCTGATGCTGTCTCCTCTTCAGCCTTTTAATTGTATTAACAGTCTTATGGCCTTTGGCCTAATGAAGGATAGCTTGTCAAAAAAGGGGAAAAACTATATTTGGATTACCAG